>JAOANK020096289.1:0-18612 GCA_026257165.2 Telfairia occidentalis
GAAAAATCAATGCATTCAATCAATAATTAACGAATTTAACGGGTCTTTAAATTCCCAACACCCTAAAACTAATTAATCTAGCTCCTATACATTATCGTTTAATCCATAAAAAATCCCAAAAAAATAGAAAAACAGGACAGAAAATGGAAAAAAAAAAGGGAAGGAAGAACTCCTAGATGATTTCCACGTCATTTCTCGAGGTCAGAAAACTCAATCCTGAACACTCCAAGGTCTTCCAAACCGTGCAGAATAATTAGCCCCTCAATTTTCTATCGAGAATCGTTGGAATTCGCACCCAAAGTTCATCCTCCCCGACCCTAATTATGAAAAATTGATTTTATACTGACCGGTCGGTAGCGTCGAGACACTATGGGACAACGTCTCGATGCTGGTCCTAGGTCTCTTAAATAAAATGCGCGTTTTGGATGGCTGGAGAAAAAATCACAGCATCGAGAAACTGTGGGCAGCTTCGAGACGCTGCCCTTATGCGCAGGTTGGGGTGGGGGAGCGTAGTAGAAGCAGATGGCGCGCGCCTGGGCGAAGGGGGGGGGCATGCAGGGGCTCGAGCCCAGGCCGGCGATGCGCGCTTGTGCACCAGCAGTGAGCTGCCTGGCTGCTGATTTTTTGCAGCGCCTCGATGCTGTTGAGCAGCGTCTCGACGCTGATGAACTCCAGATTCAAAATTTCTAGATTTTTGGCGTTGAGACACCCGATGATAGCGTCGAGACGCTGCCTCTTGGGTCTGCACTCTTTTGGGCCCCATTTCTTTGTTACTTAGCCGATTTATATTATCTTAGGCCCATTTTTCAACCCAACTCGACCCGAATCTTTATTTTCGCCTCAAAATGCTCGGTTCCTATAAAATCAACAATAATTGCATCAAAGTAAACATAAAAGCCCACAAAACCTCAATAATGTAGGCACTAAAATAGCACTTTTTGGAGTGCTATGATGCTCCCCACTGTATAAAAAAGTCATGGAGGACAGGCAGTCATTATCTCAAGGCCCGACCTCAGTGAGGGGGGGGGGCGTGTAGGACCTCAGGCAAATCTACGTCTAGCCAAAAGAGAGTCTCCAAGCTGGGGTGACCGAAAGGAAGGGGTCGAACGCTGGGCGCCCGCGAGCCCACTACACTAACGATGCGCCACCTGTCAGTAAGAAATTGTGGGCTGCCCCAACTTGCTGCAGGAGGGGAAAGGCCGCCAGCCTTTAAGGACAGATGGACGATATGCAGGGACAAATGAGGCAGGTCCTCAGTCTACTTAAGAGACGTGCCGCCGACCCCATTCCATCCGCTCTAGCCACTTGTAGAGTTGGGAGAGGCATGATCTCACTTGAGGACCTAAAGCCCTTGGCGAGAGGATGAAGTGTCGACTCAAGGTTGCTCAGGGAAGTGCTCACCAACTCGGTGGCAAGATCCCTTACCTGATTCGAGCAAATGCTCACACGGAGGACCTAAGGTCAAAGCTCAATAGCAAACAAAGTAACTGGAGGGAAGCCAAACTGAGGCTAGAAATGGAGGTGCGTGTTCCCCAAGGGCGAGCTAATTGCTCGGTGGCTGACTCTTTGGAAGGCTCATGGAAAGACGAGCTAGCTAGAATGAAAGAAGAAATTTGGAAGGAGATCTGGGAAGAGCTCCTTAAAGAACTAGGGGGAAACTCCGGGATAGCTAAAGACCTACAATTTTGAAAGGAACCCTTCACCATGGACATAATGCTGGTTGAGTTCCATGAAAAAATGGAAACCCCGGCCGTAGACAAATATGATGAGTCCACAGACTCCATAGAACACGTGGAAGCTTTCCACAGACTCCATACTGGAACCTAGAAAAACCCTCCGGGGATTCCTCGCCCCCAACAAGATTGAGTATTTGTGAGTCGATTCATGTTCGGATGATATGGTCTGCATGGCATTCATGCAAGGCCTAGGCAATACGAAGCTCCTTACGTCTCTAGGGAAGAAGCCAACTGCAACTTTCACCAAGACGATGGCACGAGCCTAAAAGTTTGTCGTTGTCGAAGAACTTGTGGTGGCCCAACTTGTTAAGCGAGGGACCATCAGCCAACTCACTAATAGCCTCGCAAAGTTGGAAGACAAAATAGCCTAACCAAGGTTTGGACCAGATACCAGTCCTCAAACCTAGACCTTACACAAATCGTGCCCTCTCACGTTCGACAGGTACGACTCAAAAAAAGCCCCGTACATGCCATCCTGGCAAAAATAGCACATGGAGAGGAGTGCAAGCTCTTAAACTAGCCCTCGAAAACAGGATCAAAGCAAGTACTATCATTTTTACTAACGTCACGGACATGAAACCTCTAATTGTCGTGATTTGAAGGATCATATCAAATCCCTAATCTAATGGGGACATCTAACGAAGTATGTGGCTCGCCCTAGTGATTAAAAAAGGACACAGGATACCCCAACACAGCACAGAGATCGAAGCGCTGAAAAAGGAAAGCACTAGCAGACAAAGTCTCCAGTAAGGGGACCCCGACCAATGACAATCCTCTCCCTATAAGGTGGACCAAGCATTGGAGAGTCGGGTAAAAAGTGAAAATTGTTGATTCCGCAGGCCAGGCGAACATCACTAGTCTGGGAGGTAAATGCTACACAGGTCGCAAGTGACCCCGCCATAACTTTCACGCACGAGGATGCTCGAGAAAATCACAAACTGCATAACAATGCCCTTATAGTGGTCCTAGAAATTGACCGCATACTTACCCAGAGGGTCTTAACCAATGGAGGAAGCTCCATCGACGTCTTACCGTTAGTTACCTTGGCCAAACTTGGCTAGAATAAAACAAACTTGAAAAGGAGTACAACCCATTCGCCGACAAGCGTGTTTTCCTGCTAGGTAGCGTGAACCTGCCACTCATTGTAGAAAGGAACCCCACTCAGGTCACTATAATCATAAAATTCGTAGAAATAGAAGCTCAAGCCTCCTACAACGCAATAATCGGGGGACCTACCAAACATAAGCTAGCAGCAGTCCCATCCATCTAGCATCAAGTCATGAAATTCCCAACCTCCAATGGCATTGGGATGGTTAGAGGGCTCCAAAAATCGTCTCAGAAATGCTACACAATGGTCATCAAGACTGCAAGATTTGTGTGCACAACATAGACAAAAATCCCCTCAAACATGGCAAGCCCACCCAAGTGTGAGCCAAACACCCTTTGATCAACATAGGGCAGAGGGCCAACTGAAGACCTAGAGCCCACCCGTCTAGGAGAGGAGCGCCATGTCAACATCGGGACCCATTTCCAACCCAAGATACGCTAAGGATTGATAACATTCCCCTAAGAAAATTTTGATATCTTTGCCTGGTCTCATGGAGACATGCCAAGCATTGACCCCGCAGTGGTAGTCTACTGCTTAAGCGTGAACCCTCAATTCAAGCCGATTCGACAAAAAAGCCAAGCGATGGACTCAAACTTTCGAAGTGCAGAGCCTTCTGACGACCTAGTTCATACGGGAAGTGGCCTACCAAGAGTGGCAATCAAACGTAATGCTGGTAAAAACGCCCATTGGGAAGTGGTGGGTGTGTATCAATTTTACCTGCCTCAATAAGGCATGCCCCAAAGATAGCTTCCTACTCTAGCAGATAGACCAGCTTGTCGATGCCACAGCAGGTCATGAAGTCCTGGCATTCATGGACGCATATTTAGGCTGCAAACCAAATCAAGATGCACCCCCGAAACAAGGAATGCCCGACGTTTATTAGTTCATGCATTTCGGCCTTGAAAATGTGCGGGTGACTTATTAGCATATGGTGAGCAGAATATTCGCCTCTCTAATCGGAAGGACCATGGAAGTATACATGTATGACATGTTGGTAAAATCTACGGAAGCTCAAAACCACCAGACAGACGTGGCCGAAGCCTTCACCGTGATGAGGCAGGAAGGCATGAGGTTGAATTCGGCCAAATGTGCCTTTGACGTGACATCAGAAAAGTTTCTTGGCTTCATTGTTCACTAAAGAGGGATTGAGGCAAACTCGAAAAAGGTCAAAGAGATCTTGGACTTACGATACCCCACTAACATAAAACAACTCCAAAGTTTGAATGAAAAGATTGCGGTGTTAAATCACTTTGTGTCAAGGTCCATTAATCGATGCTTATTGTTCTCCAGGATCCTTTGCGAACCAAGAAGGTTTGTATAGACCCCCGAATGCAAAAATGCATTCCAAAAGCTTAAACAACATTTATCCCAACCTCTATTGTTCTCAAAACCCATCATGGGAGACCACTTGCTCTATATGGCCGTATCGAAACATGCAGTAAGCGCGACCTTATTAAAGGAAGAAGACAAGAGGCAACTCGCTATCTATTATGTGAGCAAAGCATTATTGAACGCTGAGACCAGGTACCTAAGACTGGGGAAACTGACATTGGCCCTAATCACTGCGTCAAGAAGGCTACGCCCATACTTCCAGACCCACACCGTGATCGTAATAACTTATCAGCCATTTCGCAAGATATTGCTCAAATCAAAAGCTTTGAGAAGGCTCTTGAGGTGGTCCATCGAATTGAGCGAGTACAACCTGCAGTTCCGCTCTCGAACCACCATCAAGGGCCAGACATTAATTGACTTTGTCGTCGAATTCACCTTTCAGAAGATTGGAGAAGCAAAAAGTACCCGTCAGGTGAGTTCGGAGTTGCATGTCGATGGCTCATCAACTGACTAGGGAAGTAGCGAGGGTGTATTGCTCTCGTTGCCAGACGGTACGCAACATGAATATGCCATCAACCTTGATTTTGAAGCCCTAACAATGAAGCGGAATACGAGTCCCTGGTAGCGAGATTGCGCCTGGCCAAGGCACTAGGCACAACGGTCTTCCATGCATTTAGTGACTCGCTTTTGGTGGTGAATCACTGTTAACTTTTAGAATAAGAGTTAAGTTGAATGTCTTTTTAGTGCATTATGAGTCATGAATAACCTTGTTGATAATTCTTTGAGCATGAATGAAGTGATTCAACACTTGCATTTACTTTTAAGCACATGAATTGCATGATTAGTGTGATTAAGGCTAAGTGATTGAAATTCAAAGAAAATTACTAATCTGTGTGAATCTGCCAATTTTGCTGTAGCATTCCAGTTGATAGAAGAAATTCCTGCTGCATTATTGACCTGGAGAAAAAGAAAAACTGACATGGCACCTCATTAATTGAGCTGACATTTGGCACGTGATTCAACTGGAAAAACCAATTTCAGAGCTCTAGGTGGATCTGCTGGCTAATTCATCGCTTTTTGGTTGCCAAAGTGGATGAGATGGTGAGAGAAAAAGCCCACAAAGGGAGATAAGCCCTCAATTATGGAAAGAAGGGGAATTCATTACACAATTCTTCTAATTTTGGAAACAAGAGACAAGGGGGAGTGGGAGCTGACCAGAGAGAATTCACACAAGAAGGAAAGGAAGAACAACTTGCTAAAAGGGGAAGGTATTTGTGGAGAGAAAGTTTCTCTACCTATCTTGTCCTACTTTTTCCTCTTTTAGACTAAGTTGGTGTAATTTTCATTTTCTTTTGTAATGATTCAGTATTCCGAATTCTTTATTTTCTTTAATCATGTTTAAGTCAATTTTAGCTAGTTGTTACTTTTTACTTTTAAACATGAACTAAACTCTCTAAGGCGAGGGTTAGGGATTCACTTTTGTTGAATTGTAGCAAGTTTGTACAGCAGCTCTCCACTAGCTTTCTATTGAGTATTAATGAAATTTCTTTTGTTTAATCTGAATGTATTGGTTGGTCATCTTTACATTTTCATTTTAGTGTGAACTTGGGAAAGAAAGCACTAAGTAACCCCCTTAATACTCTCTTTAGTTGAATCTAAGTTGGGATTCATGAGTGAGCTAGGAATAGCCTATCCCTAATGCATTAAAAGAACACTAGAGCTTAAAATCAACTAAGAGCATGGAAATGGACTTAGTAGTTTGACTTTAGAAGAAACATAAGGGTTATTTCTGTGGTATTAAGCAATTTAGATATACTGTAGCATTGTGTAGCAGTCACCAATTGAGTTCCCCAGCCTGACCCTATTCTTATGCATGTTGCACAAAGTATTAATCAAGTCACCCACTAAAGTTTATCTTTTAATTCTTTTAATTTCATGGTCTATTTTTGGTCTTTTAACACACAATTTTGGTGACTCTTATTCTCCTAAATAGTGACTTTTAATTAAAGATTTTGTTCAATTATCCCTGGGGATCGACCTTGATTGTTACAACTTCATGGGGTACACTTGCATCTTGTAGGAATCCAACAAGTTTTTGGCTTTATTGTCAGGGAATAATAGCAACAAAACTGTTTTTAAAAGTAAGTTTAGGTGAATTCAGTGTTTATAGGAACTGATTAAGCGATTATGAATTGCAGGTGCTGTGAAAGTGCATGAATGAGTTTCTTAATCTAGAATTCTCATTGGACTTTGACCATGAAATTGAAAGGACTCTAAGGAGAATCAGAAGAGAAAGGAAAGAAAGACTAAATCAGAAAGAAGGTTTGGAAGATATGGCTGAGCTACCAAATAGACCAGTCATGAACCCAGAACCTGTAAGGCAGCAACCAGCTGAAGCAGTTAATCAGGCTGTTAACTCTAGAAATATTGTGAAAATTCCTGATGATAGGGAGAGAGCCATACGAGATTATACAGCCCCAAGATACAATGAACTAAATTCTGTGATAGTGAGGCCTGGAATTCAAGCACAACACTTTGAGCTAAAGCTTTTGATGTTCCAAATGCTTCAATCCAAAGGGCAATTTCATGGTCTAACTGCTGAAGATCCTCACCAACACCTCAAGTCCTTCTTTGAGGTTTGTGATTCATTTGTCATCCCTGGAGTGTTAGGAGAAGCTTTAAGATTAACTCTTTTCCCCTTTTCGCTTGCTGGTGAAGCTCTAGCATGGCTAGGAACTTTAGTGCCAGAATCTATAACTACTTATAATGAAATGGCAAGGAAGTTCCTACTTAAGTATTTCCCTCCAACCAAGAAAGTCAAGCTAAGAGGAGACATAATCACATTTAAGCAAGGAAGTGATGGATCCTTCAGTGAAGCTTGAGAGAGATTCAAAGGAATGCTCAGGAAATGCCCTCATCATGGTTTGCCACATTCTCTCCAAATAGAAGCATTCTATCATGGACTAACCAAGGCTTCTAAGCTAATAGTGGATGCCTCTGCTAATGGAGCTTTACTCACTAAGTCTTATAATGAAGCAATGGAGATCTTAGATACAATTTCAACTAACCACAATCATTGGTTAGATACTAGAGGAGAGATTGACATTGTGGATAGAACAAGAGGAAAATTGGAGCTAGATACCTAGTCTGCCTTGTCAGCTCAAGTGTCTACCATGTCCAACATGTTGAAAAATCTCACCATGAGTAATGCAACTCATAGCACAGCCACAGTGAATCAGCTTAATGCAGTATTTTGTAGCTATTGTGGAGAAAATCATTTGATGGAGCACTGCCCCACAAATCCTTCTTCCGTGTATTATATTGAGAATCAGAATACCCAAAGAAACAACCCTTTTGCTCAAATGCACAATCCTGGTTGAAGACAACACCCAAATTTTAGTTGGGGAGGTCAAGGATCCAATAATCAAGGTGGTCAAGCACAACAGAAACCCAGTTTTAATCCTAGATTCGCTCTAGCAAACCAAACGAACCCCAGCCACCCACCTGGTTTTCAACCATACCCCCAACAGAATCAGCAAAGGCAGCCCTTAGCAAATCAAGTAGTCCCTAGAATTTCCCTAGAGAGTCGAATGAAAGAATACATGGCAAGAAATGGTGTTGTCATGCTAAGTCAGCAGGCTTCCATTAAGAATTTATAAATGCAAATGGGGCAGTTAGCCACTGAATTGAAAAACAGACCATTTGGTAAGTTACCATCTAATACAGAAAACCCAAAGAGGGAAGGAAGAGAGCAAGTACAAGCTATAGAGCTAAGAAGTGGCAAGAGGCTAAATGAGCAGCAAGTTGAAGTACAGAAAGAGCAAGAGGAAAGCAGTGTATAGAAAATTGTTGGGTCTGACAAAAATAGTGAAGAACAAGTAAGAACTGGTGGTGAAAATTCAGCTTCTCCAGTGAACAAAGAAAAGGAAAAGGCTAAGGAAGTAGTTGTGGAAGATCTCACCGTAGGAAGAGATGGGGAAGTGGTTAGCAAAAGAGTTTGGGACACCCCTATTTTAAACCACCACCTCCCCCTTTCCCTAAAAGGCTGAAGAAACAAGAGCAAGAACATCAATTCAGAAAGTTCCTAGATGTGTGCACATTAATATCCCATTAGTTGAAGCCTTAGAGCAAATGCCCTACTATGTCAAATTTCTGAAGGACATCCTTACAAAAAAAAGGAGTCTTGGAGAGTATGAAATGGTTTCCCTAACTGAAGAATGCAGTGCAATCTTGAAGAACAAGATCCCTCCAAAGGTAAACGATCCTGGGACCTTCACCATTCTTGTATCAATAGGAGGAATGGAGTTGGTAAGCGCTCTCTGTGACCTTAGAGCCATCATAAACTTGATGCCTTTATCCATCTATAAACAGCTGGGAATAGGAGAAGCAAGACCAACCACAGTGTCATTGCAATTGGCTGATAAATCAATCACTCATCCAAAAGGAAAGATAGAGTATATCTTAGTGCACGTGGATAAATTCATTTTCCCTGTTGACTTCATCATCCTTGGCTGTGAGGCTGATAAAAAGGTGTCTATTATTCTTGGGCGCCCCTTCCTTCCAACAGGAAGAACACTCGTAGATGTTTAGATGGGAGAACTCACTATGAGGGTTCATGATCAACATGTAACATTTAGTGTCTTTAATGCTATGAGATGTCCTTCAGAATTAGAAGAATGCTCTTAGATCTAGATCATTGATGATTTAGTTCTGCAGATGTTTGAGAAAGAATCCAGTAGGAAACACCAAAAAATTTTTGGGGAAATTGAGTTTTCTAAGATAGGTACAGTGGACAATAATGTTGTAGCAGAAGATAGTGTTCTTTAAATAATTAGCACCAGAAGGTTCGAATCACTAGAGCAATCAGAGAGGAAATCCAAACCAATCAAACCTTCACTAGTAGATGCTCCTGACTTGGAAATGAATCCACTACCTAATCACCTCAAATATGCCTATTTGGGAGAGGGGAACACTTTGCCCATAATTATTGCTGCAGGACTAATCAGGGAACATGACGAAGCCTTGTTGAAGCTATTGAAACAACATAAGGGAGCCATTGGCTGGACGACAGTAAATATCAAGGGGATAAGTCCATCTTACTGCATGCATAAAATCAAGATAAAAATGGCACTGAGAATGTAATAGCTGACCACCTTTCCAGGATTGAGAAGCCACAAGACAGAATGGAAATCAAAGAGAATTTCCCTGATGAGCAACTATTTGCTATTCAAGCAACCTCATTGAACACAGTACCATGGTTTGCAGACTTGGCCAACTATTTAGCAAGTGGAATTCAACCACTAGATTTATCTCCATTGGCCTGGAAGAAGTTCAAGCATGATGCTAGATTCTTCTACTAGGATGAGCCTTACTTGTATAAACAATGTGCAGATGGAATGTTCAGAAGATGCGTTGCTGAGCAAGAAATACCCTCAATTTTGGAACACTGCCACAAATCCCCATATGAAGGTCATTTTGGGGGACAAAGAACAGCTACAAAGGTGTTTCAAACTGGGTACTATTGGCCTACTGTCTTCAAAGATGCTCACTTCATGAGAAAGACTTGTCATATGTATCAGAGGATAGGTTGTATTGGAAAAAGGAATGAAATGCCTTTACAAATGATGCTGGAAGTGAAAATTTCTTATGTTTGGGGAATAGATTTCATGGGGCCATTCCCTCCTTCTTTTGGGAACCAATACATCTTGGTAGCATGTGACTATATATCAAAATGGATAGAAGCTGCAGCTTGCCCCTTCAATGACGGCAAGACAGTATTGAGGTTCTTGCATAAACATATTTTTACAAGGTTTGGGACTCCTAGAGTGCTTATAAGTGATGAACGGAGCCATTTCATGAATAGGCTATTATCAAAATTGCTACTCAAGTACAATGTCAAGCATAAGGTAGCTACTCCCTAAAACCCACAATCAAATGGCCAGGCTGAAATCTCAAATAGAGAAATCAAAAGAATTTTGAAAAAAGTGGTAAATCCCAATAGAAAAGATTGGGCAATTAAGTTGGATGACTCCATATGGGCTTATAGAACTGCATACAAAACTCCTCTAGGGATGTCCCCGTACAGAATTGTCTATGGAAAAGCCTGTCATTTACCATTAGAGTTGGAACATAAAGCCTATTGGGCACTTAAGGAGTTGAATTTAACCACTGATGCAGGAAAAGAGTTGAGAAAGCTATAGCTAAATGAGTTGGATGAATTCCGCCAGTTCTCTTATAAAAATGCCAAATTATACAAGGAAAAAACAAAGAATTGGCATGACAGAAAAATCTATCCAAAGGTTTTTGAGAAAGGTCAAAATGTTCTCCTCTTCAATTCTAGATTGAAACTGCTCCTTGGGAAATTAAAATCAAAATGGTCTAGACCGTTTGTTATAGTGGAAGTATTCTCTCATGGAAGAGTGTTCAAGGTAAATGGTCAGCGATTGAAGCATTTGTATGGGGAGGATTTCAGTAGGACAATCACTTCCAAGAAACTAACTGACCAAGCTTGAAACAAGTGGCACAACGAGGCAATTAAGTTATTTAATTTCCTCATCTCTTTTGTTTGTTGTTTTCTTTTACAGCATTATTTTTATTAAGTAGCTTTGGTCTTATTTGAATTTTAGTTAGTTTATTTTGTGGAATTCTTAGAGTTGGGTACAAAGAAAAGAAAATAATGACTATCTTTTATGCATGGGAAATAAATTGGAATGCTTGTGTAATTCTAATCAATGGGAATGACAGAATCAGAGGTGGATATGAGTGACAAGATCACTGGCTTGTCACTGGTTGGCATAAAGTAGGAAGATCATTTTTGTAAACTTTTAATGTGTAATTAAGTGTGCAGGGACTGATGTAATAGCAGAAGCAGATTTGGGGAAATCAAATCAGAAAAGATGCTACAGACTGTGAGAATCGCTGCAACATTAAAAATAGATTTGGGAATCAATTCCATTAGCTGTGGGAACTTGCACCAAAAAGGAAATGAGCAGTCAAATCTTCTGCAAGCAAAGAAACTGCTTCAGCATTTTAAGAATAAAAATCTGCTGGTAAAAGGGAAGTAGTTTTCATTTGAATTCAATTTTCAAAATATGAAAATCTCTATTTCCAAGTGTATTGCAGGTAGCTGGTTAACGGGAATCAAGGGTGGTTTTTTACAAAATTACCCTTAGCCCCATGCTATAAATAGTGTTGCATGACAGGTATGTTTCCTCATCTTCACTTGAACATATAATTGTGCGTATCCTGCAAGCCCCTTATTGAATCCAGCCCATACTCTCACTGCACAACCAAGAAATGGCCCCAAAAATGAGAAACCTTTTCAAGAGCAAGAAGAACAAGAATGCTGAACCAAGCTCCCAATCACCATCTATAAGCCCCCCTCACACCAGACAAACCAAATCATCAAAGGGCAAAGCTCTTGTAGAGCAAGAACAGCCGCATGTTGAGCCAACTGAGCCTGTCCAAGAAGATGAGCCACAACAACTTGCTCCTCACCAAAAGTAAAACCAAGGGCAAGAGATCCAAAGGAAAATAACCAATGGTTAGTGGACAAGAAAATTTTGACCAAATTGAAAAGTTTGCAACTAATGAGGCTCAAGAAAGATATGAACCATTGAGAAAAAGGAGACTTTTAATGGAAATGGGCTTTGAAGTACCTTTGCAGGATCTACCAGCAGCCATTTCTTCCATCATAGTGCAACATAACTGGAATACCTGTAGTGCCAAACCTGGCCCTGTCTACCCTTACTTTGTAAGGAAGTTCTATGCCAACACTGATGAAAAAGAAAGATTTCAGCTAATAGTAAAAGGGAAGTTAATTGACTGGTCTCTTGAGGCTGTTAATGCTCTTTATAACCTTCCAAATCTACCAAGGGCAGCATGCAACACTTTAGTGAAGGAGATTGATTTGACTCAACTCAACATTACCCTCAGAGAGGTAAGTATTGAAGGTGCTCAATTGAGCATATCTAAAGAAACGAAGAAGACACTCCTGGGAGCCCACATCAAGTCATCAGCCAACATATGGCTCTACTTTGTCAAGCATCGTATCCTCCCAACCACACATGATTTCAATGTTTCAGCTGAAACGATCATACTAATTTATGCTATCATACAAGGAATGGGGATAAATGTGGGACAATTCATTTACTCTGAGATATATGATTGCTTAAGGAAGAATTTTGGGAAGCTATTCTTCCCAAACACTATCACAACTTTATGCCTTCGAGCTGGAGTACCCCTAGGAGAGAATGTAGAGCCCTGGGAAGAGAAAAGAGGCATAGATCATGTGGGAATTGCAAGATTGACAAAGCTGGAGGGCAGAAGGAGGTGCACAAACATGCTGACTGGAATGAACACCTTACTGGATCAACAAGCAACAATGCTGCAGCGGATGGGCCATAATGAATCCCAACAGCACACTTATTGGGATTATGCATAGAATAGAGACAGGGGCATTCGGAGAGCTATGGAAGCAAATTTTGAGCACCCCTATCCTCCATTCCCCGCTTCCCTAATGAGATGCTAACCAATTGGACTCCTGCTGAAGTCCTAGATGAGGATAATGATGATTGAGGGAGGATCATTCTTCTTCACTAGCCTGTTTGTTGTTTGCTGTTTTACTACTTTTCTGCCCATGTGATGTAGGAGAAATGTTGATGTGTGAGGCCTTTGGTGAAGGCCACTATCTGTTTGTTGTGGTGTTTTTATTGTCTTATTTAAGCATTTTCTATTAGAGAGCTTGAATCTTTATTTTTGTGCTTTTCTCTATGCCCCTGGTTTGTAAACCCCTTTCATCTCTATGTATCGCTGAGTATGCATGAAATGAATTATTCATATGTCTTTGTTTTGAAATCTCATCTAACTGATCTCATTTGGAAACATATTATTTGGTTGAGTTGGCTAGGATTTTTAGGCAGCATTCCCTCAGCCCAAGCCACCTAGCCTTGTTAATTCAAAATCCTCCCTCTATTGTGAGATCAACTCTAATTAACCTGTATGGAACACCCATCAAGTAGAGGATCGTTCACTAAGAAATTTATCATATGAATGAGTAGTTTGAGGGTTGCATGACGTCCTTCCTTCAGCAGCTACTACGTAATTGAGTGCTTTAGCTTTTCTGAACCCTATTTCATTGAGGATAATGAATTCTTCAAGTTTGGGGGTATGGCCAGCCATTTTGAGTACACTCCTCCTTTCTAAGTGAGTGTTCACCTAGATAGATGAGTTGTCTACAAATTAGTTTAGCATATCTTGCTAGGTAATCTCAAATGGAGCAAAGTGAGCATACTCCTCCTTTCTTGTTGAAAGTGAGTATCCACCTAGATAGATAAGTTGTTACAAAAGTAATTCAGCATATCTTGAGTAGGTAAAGCTCACCAAAAAAAAAAAGAGAGAGAAAGAAAAAGCCAAAGGCAGAGCCAAACAAAAGGAAAGGGCTATGCATTGCAACTTCCAACCTTAATAAAGCCCAAAGGGCTATGCAATGTATTAGCTCCCTCCATGCTCGAAAAAAAAAGAGAGAGAAAACAACAAAAGAGAAAGTAGAAAGAAAATTGAATAAAGGGTCACAAGCCAAACAAAGAAGTCAGTGTTTAAGATGAAATGGAGTTGTAAGGAAGTTGAAGCATAGAGAAGCTAGTGTGTTGCTACTATAGGTTGCACAAAGGACCTAGGATAGAAGTCTCCCTTCAAACGAAAGCTGCATAAGAAGAAATCTCCCAGGGTAGCTGAATCCAGTTGGTGATTGATCTGTCAAGCTTGACAAAAAAAGATTTATGCAATAAAAGGGAAATAGAGAGTGAGAAAGTTGTGTAGTGAAAGGTTTAGGGAGGATGCCTTTGCCACTCTAACTAGGTAAGTGTAGTACAAGGAGAGATCAACAGAAAGGGTTTGGGAAGAAATCCATGCATTACTCAGGGATGAGTAATGGTTCAAGTTTGGGGGTTTGTTAACTCTTAAAATAAGAGTTAAGTTGAGCATCTTTTAAGTGCATTATGAGTCATGAATGACCTTGTTTATAATTCTTTGAGCATGAATGATGTGATTTAGCAGTTGCATTTACTTTTAAGCTGATGAATTGCATGATTAGTGTGATTAAGGCTAAGTGATGGAAATTCAAAGAAAAATTACTAATCTGTGAATCTGCCAATTTTACTGTAGCATTCTAGTTGACAGAAGAAATTCCTCCTGCATTATTGAGGTGGAGAAAAAGGGAAATGACATGGCACCTTATTAATTGAGCTGGTATTTGGCACGTGATTAGCTGGAAGAACCAATCTCAGACCTCCACGTGGATCAACTGGTCAATTCAGCCCTTTTTGGTTGCCAAAGTGGATGAGATGGTGAGAGAAAAAGCCCACAAAGGGAGATAAGCCCCAAATTATGGAAAGGAGGGGAATTCATTACACATTTCTTCTAATTTTGGGAAGAAGAGACAAAAAGGAGTGGGAGCTGACCAGAGGGAATTCACCCAAGAAGGAAAGGAAGAAAAGCTTGCTAAAAGAGGAAGACATTTGTGGAGAGAAAGATTCTCCTCTTCTCTGCCTCTAACTATCTTGTCCTATTTGTCCTCTTTTAGACTAAGTTGGTGTAATTTTCATTTTCTTTTGTAACCATTCAGTATTCCGAATTCTTTATTTCCTTTAATCATGTTTAAGTCAATTTTAGCTAGTTGTTACTTTTTACTTTTAAACATGAACTAAACCCTTTAAGGCAAGGTTTCAGGATTCACTTTTGTTGCTGTAGCAAGTTTGTATAGCAGCTCTCCATTAGCTTTCTATTGAGTATTAATGAAATTTCTTTTGTTTAATTTAAATGTATTGGTTGGCCATCTTTACATTTGGCATTTTAGTGTGAACTTGGGAAAGGAAGCACTAAGTGACCCCCTTAATACTCTCGTTAGCTGAATCTAAGTTGAGATTTGTGAGTGAGCTAGGAATAGCCTCTTTCTAATGCATTAAAAGAACACTAGAGTTTAAAATCGACTAAGAGCATGGAAATAGACTTAGTAGTTTGACTTTGGAAGAAGCATAAGGGTTGTTTCTGTGGTATTACGCAGTTTAGCAATGCTGTAGCATCTTGTAGAAGTCAGCAATTGGATTCTATAACCTGAGCATGTTCTTATTCATTTTGCACAAAGTATTAATCAAGCCACCCACTAAAGTTTATCTTTTAATTTCATGGTCTATTTTTGGTCTTTTAACACACTCAATTTTGGTGACTATTATTCTCCTAAATAGTGACTTTTCATTAAAGATTTTGTTTAATTATCCTTGTGGATCGACCTTGTTTGCTATAACTTCAAGGTGTACACTTGCATCTTGTGGGAATCCAACAATCACATCAAGAACCAATATCAGGCTAGGGACGCCCAGATGGCCACCTATCGAAGCCAAGCGATGGAACTCATCAAGGGTTCGAGCTCTTTGAAATAGAGCCAATCTCAAGATCTTAAAATTCAAATGCAAATGCGTTAATAAGATTAGCAACCGCTTCTCAGACAAACGATGATCGGATCATCCATTTCAAAAGCATCGCCACCCCCAGTTTGGTTCAGCTGCAAGAAGTCAAAGCTATTAGCAAAGAAGAACACTCTTGGATCACCTCAATACTCGAATTCCTACGGGATGGGAAAGAGCCTCCTGATAAACATCAGGCACGACAAGTAAGACACCGAACAACAAACTAAGTAGTCCATGAAGGAAAGCACTACAATATGGATTTCTCCGTCCCATTACTCTGGTGTGTCACCTCGAAGGAAGCTGAGTAGATAATGAGAGAAGTGCATGAGGGGGTATGTAGTGACCAGTCGGGAGGGCAGTCCCTTACGAATAAGATCTTGCACCAGGGGTATTTTTGGTCCCCTCTGAGATGTGATGCTCAAGCCTTTGTAAGGGCATGTGATCGTTGTTAAAAAAATGACAACACCCCTAGAGCACCTCTAGAGGAGCTCAGCCCTGTGCTGCCCTCTGTTCGTTTGCTCAGTGCGGAATAGATCTCATCGGTCCGTTCCCCATGAGAAAAGGCCAAACTAAATTTGTGAAAGTGGTATGGACTACTTCACCAAGTGGGCCGAGGCAGAGCCCATTGCCACGATCATGAAAGCCAAAATAACTGTGTTTGTATGGCATGAAATTGTTGGTTGCTTCGACATACCTAAAGCGATTGGCACTAACAATGGGAAACAGTTCGATAATGACGCCTTTCAAAAATTCTGCTAGGAATTGGGCATTGAGCCCTGGTCCTCGCCTTCTGCACTCCCACAAGCTAATGGTCAGGTCGAGGCCGTCAATATAATAATTAAGAAAGGGCTCAAGGTCAGGCTCGAGGACTTGAAGGGGCAATGGGTCGATGAGTTGCGTTAGGTCGTATGGGCATACCGTACTACCCCTCGTTTGTCCACTGGTGCCACCCCTTACTCACTTGTATTTTGGGTCTGAAGCCATGGTGCCTGTGGAAATTGGGTTGCATTCCTCCCGAGTTCTCCACTTCGACACATCCATTAACAACGTCAAGCTATGCACGAACCTCAGCCTACTTGAAGAACAAAGAGACGCGACAAGGATGCACAACGCAGAATACAAGAACAGAGCTGCTCGATACTAAAACTTTAGAGTCTAGCAGGGACGGTTTCAACTTGATCGGTGTTAACTCGCTAAAAGAGAGTTATTATATCTCTAATATTGAATATTTTACTGTGGTTAGGGTATTATAAAACTAGAATAACATGTGGATGCACTGAGATTTATATGTTTGCATACTTTATGTTAGTGTCTCATATCGCTTTAAGTGTTATACCAATACATGACTGAATTAGTGGTGATAAGCAAAGCAGGCAGCAAGTTTGGGTAAAAGAGAGATATGCGGCACGACCTGGTAGCATTTGGCATACATAATGCTGCAGCATATCGGCAAGCAGAATATTCTCCAAATTCTAGCAGTGTACGAACACCTTTTTGATGAGACACATGTGACATCCTAAACGAGGCGCCATTTGTGATATTCTTACACATGTGAACCTAGGAGGGCACGATGGACATTTCTCTGTTTTGTGCTATTTTAGGGAAAAGGGGCACAAAAGTTAAGCTCGACAAAAGTGAAGGGAAGAGGAAAGAAATCCTCTCGATAGAAGGAAGGAATTCTAGCTGAGCTTTGGCTATCGTCTGCACCTTAGCAGCTTTTATTGTTATCTTTATTTCCTTTTATTACGGCTACTTGTTTCATTTTAGTATTGTTAAAACTCTCGTATAGCTGTATGTATGTGTTTCTTTGTTTTGACATTAATGGTAGAACTACATTTTGAGTTTGTTAGTATGAGTTGTAGCTAACTTCTTCCTGGGTGGTTGATGATGGGTAAGTTTAACTAAGACTATGTTGTAGCTGATTCTGAAAGAAGGAGAAATGCTTTACTCTTATTCTTTTCTTCTTGAACCGTTGTAGTCGTGAACTTCCTAGTTGGCCATCGGTAGTTCTAGCTAGCTAGTGTTTTTGCCGACAAGCAAGGTAGTAGTTGAAACCAGATGAAAAGATACAACATAGATGAGAAAACCAAATCTAATAGACTCATTCAACGTAATGAATAAGTTGTAAAACAAGAGAGTAACGTACTAATAACGCTGAATCTAAAGTTAGACATAAATAAGATTCACATTTTAGTATATTATGCTCGATAGAGTGAGTATACAAATTAAGCCTGTTTATAGAGTGAGCTATCTCATTCCCAGGAAAGGATGCAGCATGGTGTCACTTAGTGAAGCTGAAGATCATTAAC
Organism: Telfairia occidentalis; assembly: GCA_026257165.2. Classification (NCBI taxonomy): domain Eukaryota; kingdom Viridiplantae; phylum Streptophyta; class Magnoliopsida; order Cucurbitales; family Cucurbitaceae; genus Telfairia; species Telfairia occidentalis. The sequence goes on from JAOANK020096289.1 coordinate 17,951, forward strand.
TACCCTATTTTTTAAAACTATTTGTTACCCTTTAGCTTTTAGTCGAGGTGTCTATTTCTTTTTGCACCAAAATCAGTTGAAATATTTGTCTTCACCCTCTTTCCCATGCATCAACACACCATTCATGCTAGCCTATTAATTGTTAAGATTTGGGTAAGTGAGAATCATTGCTAGAAACAGTCCCTGTGGATCGATATCCTTGAATTCTCTAGTATTACTTGTACGATTTCTTATACTTGAGCATTCATTGTCTTCATTTTCATTGTTATTCTACATGGCTGAAGCATAATTATCGCATTCTTGAGAAGACCACAAGTTTTTGACGCCGTTGTCGGGATTCATTTTATCTTTGTATCTCATTTGCTTGAAACTTCCTTTCAGTTCATTATATTTGTGTGTTGAAATCCATCTATCTTTTAATAATTTGATCAATATTATGTCTTGTAGGAAGAGAATTTATTGCATGAACGAAGAAGGAGCAGAATTTGCATTTGATCCGGAGATAGAGAGAACCTTTGATAAGAATAAAGTGACCCCGAGAACACGAACAATTGTGCAAAATGACATACAGGCTCAAGTAGCTCGAGTCAGCTCAAATGAAGCTCAAGAAGCTCAAATAAACTCAAATGAGATGTTTGCTCAAAGTCAAACCAATGATGAGC
>JAOANK020096393.1:0-18612 GCA_026257165.2 Telfairia occidentalis
ATAAGAATTTGTAATAATTATGTCTCATGAATTGATATTAAAATCACATAATAGAAAGTCATGAACAAAATGAAAATAATACATATACTATGTAAGTGAATAGTTGCAAGTCTTCTGATTGTGGCCAATACGACCACAACGACCATATGTAATGCGCTTCTCAAACTCAACACCTGAAAGAATCTTTACTTTCTTCGGTCTACTAGAAAGTGCGCTTCACATTCGGGGGAAGGACTTTTATGCTACAAACTTCTTATGGAATATTCCAAGAAATATTGTCCCTAAAGGGAGAATCAATCTACTACATATTAGACTTAAAGACTTATTGGAATAACATTTTGCAACATAATTCTGGGTGGATAAGTGCTTTCGAGTTAGAACAACACAAGCATGAGAACAAGAAATTTCTAGAAAATACCACGTACAACAACTGCAAGTTCGACTATATAAATTGACATCATATTGTCTTTTTCCATCAATAACATGATAAAGAATATTACCAACAAGATAAACCTGGAAAAAGAAAAAGAAGATAGTATTAAAAAATTTAAAAAAAAATACAAGTGCTAGTTATAATATATGGGGTATATTTAATAAAGTATGTAAGTATTAGTTAAAGAACTTACTTGCATGGTACTCCCACCCTCAATTAAATTTCTTAGTTGGTTTTTAGCATGTTGTGTAAATAATGTAACTTGAAAATCAACATTGCTCTTGCATTCAAAGAACCACATGTGCAACATCACCCTTAGTACTTCTAACAAAGAAGCTGTTGGTAATTCTCGAGCATCTTTGATAGCAGCATTCAAACTCTCAGATATATTGGTAGTCATAACAGTAAATCTTCTATGAGGTGAATAAGCCTCTGACCATCTGTTAAAACGTATTTCTTCAAACTCCTCATGTATACCACGGGCAGATGACTCTCACTGTCGCATATAAAACTCAAAGTCAACAACATTATAAGCCTTGAGACAAGATATATACGCTGAATCAACAAACTTTTTCTTATACTTCAACTTCAAATTTTTTAATAAATGGTACAAGCATATTGATACTTCAACTTCAAATTTTTTTAATAAATGGTACAAGCATATTGATAACTCTCTAAAAGAGATTAGGAGTCTTTTAGGCTAGATTTCATCTCATTCTTAGAGTAATTGTCTTTGATTTATGTAATAATTGCTTCATTTATCTTTGTTTTGCATATAGGACTTTTGAGGCATTCATATTGCTGCATCACTATAATTATGACAATTTTTGAGTCTTATTGAGGAACGTTATGTTTGATTACTACTGATTCTAGATATTTTGTTTAACAGTTAAATGATGGAGCATTATTTTAGTATAATTATTGATCGAGCAATTTTGGGGTAAAACGGGCACAGATGATCCGCGGAGAATAACAAAATTTTGAAATATGAAACAAATCTTTCTTTTGCAGAATTAGTCAACCATTGGATGCGTGAAATATAGTTACCTTATCACAACAAAAAGCCTATAAATAGAAAAGGCAGTCGCTAATTAAAGAAGTTCATATATTTTTTTGATTTTAGTATTCAAACTTTTCTTCCACAGAGTTTTTTTCAACCACTATTCCCATAGAGAAGAGGTTGTAGAAGGCAGAAATTCCATTAAAGACTGGAGAAAAAATAAACTGATTCTTGCAACTGTTTTCGTGGAGGAACAAATTTTACGATTCTTCACAGTTTTCTTTTATCATGAACTCATTTACTGTTTTCATTTATTTGTTGCTGTCTTTTATTCGTTGTAGCATGAACTAATCATATTTGGATGAGGATTAAAAGAGATCTTGTTGAACTGATTTGAATTTGAAACAAAGTTTGTGGAATTGAATTGTTTTAGAAGTGTTCTTTGATTATTAATATTTATGTATGTTTGGCTAACATGCATGAATAGCTTATCTATGTTTCAGAAGAAAATAAGAGAAGTAGATTGCTTTTAAAACACATTAGCCTTTAGATTAGGTTAGCAGCTAGCTAAGTTGGGAGGTTAAGGATAATCACTTACCCAATGCACAAAAACAACATGTTTAACTTATATAGATTAATGGAAATTAACTTAAGATTATTAGGAGATCTGAGTGGATTTCGAGACTATTGTTGTGTGATTCGATTCTGCAATTCTTTTGCTTCAACATTCTTTTTGAGGGAAAAAATAGCATCCTACCTTAATCGGAATCCATTCATTCTTATTGTTACAATTGCAAATGTATTCTATTCTGTCATTTACTTTAGTCCAACATTAGTTATAACAATTCAACAACCAATTGCCTTTGTTAATATTTAAATTCACTAAAAGGTTAAGTCATAATAGTTCAAAATCTTCCATTAATCTTTGTGGAGACGTTATAAATACTTATCACTTGCTACTGACTGTGTATACTTATACATCGTTGTGTGTGGTTTTTATTATAAATTTGAGCCTCACCATCGCACGAGCAACACTTATACCATAAAAGCTTTAGGAAGCTCCTTTTCAATAGCTTTGGCTATACTTTTTTGTCGATCCGAAATAATCACCTAGTCCTTTCGATCACCAATAACTACGTTGAGATGTTTGAAAAACCACTCTCCAAAATGAATTGTTTTTAGAATCAACAATCAAGAAAGTCAATGGAAATTTTTTATCATTGGCGTGTAGCGCACATGCAGCCAAAAGGGTGTCAACATACTTATTTTTTTATAAAAGTCCTGTCAATAAAAATAATAAGTCGACAATGTGTTAAACTAGCAATAGATGTTGACAAAGACATGGAGAAGTATTTAAACCTTCCATCGTTATCAACTTCAAAGCTGGCTAATGAACCTAGCATAAAATGCACAATACAACATGATTATGTGGTGAATGCTACAAAATATTGTTTAAAATATATAACTTTGCCAACATTTGGTAAATTATGCATGCAACAACAAAGAACATACTGAACCTATTATACTATTATTACATTATATATGCCATGATTACATGTTTCAAAGAACAAATTTATATTTGATATAATATATATACCAGGTTTTTAATATGTAGGCATTTGTACAATAAATAAATAATTTCAATACCTAGATTCTTTTCTTTCAGTATATTTGAAAATGTTGAAATCATAGCATAGAAATCCTTCGGTGATCCTCTAACTTTCTTTAGTGTAGCTTCTGTGGCTCTCCAAGCTTTTTGATAGCTGATATTAAGACAATGTTGAGAATATATGTATGAAATAACATCTTGAGAGTTGCTCAAATCACTTCCAAGAATTGTAATTCTGCTCTTTATGCATTCTTAATTTAATTATAGAAAATGATGCATGTCGATGATCAATTAATATGTCCATACCACATGTATGATCCTTTATAAATCTCTTGACAATCCAAACATGACTACCAACATCTCCAAACTGCGAAGCTCGAAAAACCATAGCAATTGTCAAGAAACACTGTAAAACCAAGACTTGAGGATTTGATTTAATGGTCTTTAACTGAAATTTGTCTCTAATAACAATAGCATGCAAGGCATTTTATAAATTAACCTTGCTGTAAAACTTGTCGTTGACATCAATATGAAAATATCTATTTGGTCCATTCTTATTGCTACTTGAACAGATGTTAGGTAAATGATCCAAGAATGTAGATAGAGTGTTCGCATGATCTACAATTAATGAACAATTTTGAACGACACCATGGCTCATGATGTTATATACCCGATTCACATCTTTGTCCTCAGTTACTTCAATATCTTTCTTAACAAGACTTTGCAATCCAATGGAAGCAAATACGTCAATGTATCAAAATTACCTGGAACTCCTAATTTCTCCCTTATAGAATCCATGAAATTTTGAAATTGACATGCCACCGGTCAACAATATTTTTGATACTTTGTAGTTCACATAATTATCTAATTCATTCCAATTTCCTCCATATAGCAAACATAGGGAAATTAATATACTACCAGAGTCAGTTCTAACTGTTGGTACGTATGGATTTAATGTGCTACTTGAGTTAAAGTATATTCATAAATCAATCATAGTTAAATATGAAGTATATTCAAGGTTTACTAATTTGTAAAGGAGAAATACTGCGTATATATAACGTACTAAATGGTATAGCCTATACCAGATATATATAATACATAATAATCTTCGAAAATAAATATTTGATATATATATAGTATCCACTATTTTTAACCCAAATTAACTCCTGGTATATATAAATTTAAGAAAAAAACAATGCATTTTTTAAATTTTAAAAAATTTCATTTTGTAAAAAAAAAAATACCTACAATATACTAAGTATATATTAGGTCAGAGTATACTGGAGTAAATAGAAAACAAGAATATAGAATGTATACTGAGAATAAGTAAACATATTCAGACATTAATGAACTAACTGTTAGAGAGTGAATTGAGCAATAAAGTCTAGTAAAGTATGATTTATATATATATAACGAAATATTCTACATATATACATTGCATAAAAGTCATCTTCGTACATAGAGTTGATAGTTTAGAGTGCAAGATGATTGCTTGAAAATAGATACAATAGTTAAATAAGAAAATGATTGAATGAACATACTCATAATTGGCAGTGACTACAATTTGATTGCTACGGAGAAACCCAAGTGCACGTTCAATGTAGAAAACAGATAATCGTGTAGAACATAATCGCTGGAAGTAGGAGAATACAATGTCTGTAAATTGCAGACACGATGGCTTCTATAAGGAGAGTTTTTGGAACGTTATCCACTACACTATAATTTTGGAGAACGGCAAAATGCAGAAATGATGGCTTGTGAGAAGAATTTTGAGAAGAATCCAGGAGAACGACGAATAATTTTGGAGAAATCAAAGGCAAAGAAATTGTGGAAGAATAAACGGTAAAAAGAAAAACTCCTAAAATTATATTCAAATATTGTATTTTATTAAATTAGGAAAAAAATAATGAATCTAATAAATGATTTTAAATCATTAAGTTTAAAAAAGATTCTAAATTTGAATACAAAAGTTGAATAATTAATTTGAAGATAACATTAAATAAGGATTTTAGGGTTTGGGGTTAATATTATATTCAATCAAATATAATAGATAAATAAGAGCATTATGGGCATAAAATAATGGATGGAAATAAGAAAAGATTAAAAGAGAAAATATTTTCAAACATAGACTTTTATGAAAATAGCTTTCCAAAACCACCGTGGAAGAACAATTTCTGTTTAATTTTCATAATTAAAGAATTAAAAGTTAATTTGAACCAAAGCCCACATAAAGAAACTTATAAGCCAAAACATTGGTGCGTGCAAAATATTATGTATTCTGCAGAATTCTTTCCCTTTCCTCCAAAGTAGCTGCTAACAATGGAAGAATTATTCTTTTTTAGTTCTCCTATGGATGCCCACACACCAATCTGCATAGATCGAGACTAGCAAGGAAGATCCCATGGTGTTCAACAAAACTACACTCCTTTTCTCATCCCAAAAGGTATTTTTTCTAAACTTCCTTGTGTTTTCGAAAATCATTTTAATAAAACGTTAGCCAATGCAATCCATATGTTCTCTGATCAATTCAAGAAATTAGAGATCTGGCGACATAATTTATCCCAACGTAACCAATCAACATTGGTAGTAAGCCTTTATCCCGACATTTTGTTAAGACGTCAGGCGAAAGTACAATTCTCGCGACGTTTGAAGAAAACTACTGATGATATGTCCCTTCTCCCGATGTTTTATTCACAACGTCGAGTAAAGTATAACAGTTGACCAACGATTCGGCAAGTGGGCATAGTTCTGCCAACATGTTTAATAAAACATCGGGGAAAACTGATTTCCCAGCCAACTAAAAGGCATCTCGCTATACTTCCACCGAAACTTGTCTAGTACATTGGGGAAAGATGTTCTTTTATCGACATTTGAAAATTTAACTTTGGGATAGATGAAATGGATGAAAAAGAATGAACATAGTTCTACCGACGTTCATGTAGAAACATCGAGGTAAAGTATTTAAGTTGTAGCAAAAGAAACGACATTTTGCTATATTTTCGTCAACGCTTGTTTGGAACGTCGAGATAGAATATAGTTCTACAAACGGTGATGAACAATACATCAGAAAAAATGAAGTGGCAAGCAAATAACGGAATAGTTCAACTAACGTTCAAGTCGCAACGTCGGGGAAAAGTATTTAATTGGAAGCAAATGAAAAGACATCGTGTTGTATTTGTACCGATGTCTCCATAGATTGTCAGTGGAAGATATAGTTCTACCAACGGTTGAATATGAAACGTCAAGGATTGGTTAAGTGGTTGCCAGACAGAGTGCATCTGGCAATATTTTAGCCGACGTTTCCGTCAAATGTCGATAGAAGTCCTTAAATAAATTTGTGCGTTTTACTTTTATTGGTTGATAACACTCTAAAAGTGATATTTTAGAGCTTTAAATTTAGTACTTTTGTGGGTTGAATTATGTACTTTGAGGCTTTATTTGTTGAATTTGTAGAAACTGAGCATTTGGAGGCAAAAATAAAAATTTGGTGTTGTTCGAGTTAGAAAAACGAGCCTAATAAGAGCAAATTTAGGTAAGGAACGAAGGAGATATGTCAAAAAGAGGCAAAACCCAAGAGCACAGCGTCTCAACGTCAAGGGAGGGCATTGAGACACCCAAATAATGAAAAGGATGTTAAACGTTGCAGCATTGAGACGCTGGACTTATAATGTCTCAACGCCAGAGAAGGCAGAATCGAAAATTTCGAAGTAGCGTTGAGACGCTGCTTCGCAGTATCGCGATTCTACGTTGGGTCATAATTTTACAAATATGTGGTGGCATTTTTGTAATACAAAAGCAAGGCGTCTCAATGCTATTGCATAGCATCTCGACTTTGGTACTTGGGACTATATAAGCTTATTTTCGCTGCTAGGGTTTGGGAGATTGTTTGGAATTGCAAATTTCGAGTGTTATCAACAGAGAACAATGTGGGCTACTATTTTGGAGTTTTTGGAAAGTCTCGGAGTGTTTGGGATCTAATTTTATTACCTCGAGAAGCGTGTTTACTATCGAAACGACGTTGATTCCTTTACCAATGTTTTTAAAAAATTAAACTTCGACAAAGAGTATCCCTTTCCCGACGTCTTGGATTATCTTTGTCGACATTTTTAAAAACGTCAAGAAAATGGCTAACTTTAAAAAAAATAACATTGGTAACAGGCTTAATAAAACCTGCATTCAATAGATCCTGATAGTTTTGACGACTTAAACCGACGTTGTGCATATTATCGGGATATCTAAACTGTAGAAAATCGAACATCTTCTTTTCTTCTTCCTCTTCCTCTTCTTTTCATTGTTCTCTTGATTTTCCTTCCGTTCTCCCATCGTCGTCGCTCTCTCTTTGCTTCTTCGTCGTTGTCCGGTGCTCTTCTACCTCTGCCCTCTGTCCAATTTCGCCATCAAGAGGATTGTCCTAACCCTTTGAATTTGTTTCAATCATTTTTTTCATTTTGTTGAAACTTAATAGGATGAGCTCGAATGAAACATCTTTTTTGTTGTTTTGGAGTTTTTTTAGAGTTGTTTGAGAGTATTGAGATTATTTGTTATCACTGCCTTATATAATTATGGATCATAGCAAAAAGGAAGTCGTTGAACTTCTTGTTAATGATTCGGAAGATGCTTTGGGATAATGTCATTTATGTCTATACGCCCTTATCTCCTGGTCAGTAGGATTTCTATATTTGGTGGTGTGAAGTGCAAACCAACGTTTACGAAATGAAAAAAATGTGTCAAAATAATGTAACATATACATTCCACTAAAAAACATGTAAATTAATCGAAGGGGAGCACTAGCGACTAAGAGTTCAAACCAAATGTGAGAATAGCTAGACAACAAAAAAGTTATCTTACTAGTTATGACAAAAGAATAAGATGATTGCAGAAGTCTGTAACTAAAAAGCTAAAAGAAAAAAGGCTCTCATTGCTTTAAATTTGTAGTTTCGACAATTGGTGGTGCAAATTTTATTTTGTTTGAATTGATATGGGGAGATAATGTCATTAGATGTGCTAAACAAGAAGTGCTAGTAATTCTTTAGTTACTTTGTTAATTATTGAATGAATTTTGTTCCTCACATATAATAGATCCCAAAGAATGGAATGACTCATTGTTTATTTTTTGGTTGATCAGCAAGTGGTGTTGGAGTTGGCAAGTGACCTAAAGCTCATTTATCACTGTGGACTGACACCCATGATAGTTATATGTATGGGTTTGCATTATCTCATACACTACAAAAAAATATCACATACAATAGCAATCAAAAATGCTATCGTAGACTTTCAATAGCATTTTCGAAGTGTCGTGTTAGGCAATGTTATTGAAAATTTATGACTTTTTATAACATTTTTTTAGTGCTATAAAAAAATGCTGTAAATAGTCTATCTTTTATGACATAACAATAATACTAGCAAAAATTGTTATGGTTGGTCTTTAAAAGCCTTTTTTATAGCATTGAACAAAAGCTATAAAAAACATATCATTGCATTTTTAGGCATGTCGTGGTAACTGATGTTATTGAAAGTTTCTGACTTTTCATAGCCTTTTTTCAATGCTATAAAAAAAGGTATAAAAGTTAATTTTTCGATTCCATAATTTTAATATTACATGCAAACTTTTCATCACATTAACAAAAAACGTGATGATTGATCTTTAATAGCATTTTTTATAAAGTAAAAAAAATGCCATAACAACATATAACATTATAGTAGGTGACTTTTAATAGCTTTTTTTTGTGTGTTTGTTTACGTTTGTAACATTTTTGAGTCGTATGTAATTGTTTTGATAGAATTTTATATAAGTAACAAATTTTTTCAGATATTATTATAAAATCAACTTCATAAGTGGTATCCAGCACATTAAAAGAAATTCACAAAGTAATTCCTAATTGAATAGCAAAATACAAAATTCACCAAATTTTCAAAATTAAAGTAATATGGAGTACAAACTTCAAAGACCAAGTGGGTCTTCATCATCACCTATATGTAAAGCCTCATTTAATCTACCTACAAAAATAAATTTAAAAAAAATTAAATATATAAGTAAACCTTTTTCAAACTCTTGTGGCATAGTTCCATCTATTATTGATATAAAAGTTCAAAAAGAAATTTGAAACTTGGAAAACCATCTATCAATTCCAATGCTTTGTCTGAAAACAAGAGACAATGTAATGGTTGAAGGTATTTTATTTCTTGATAAGCAAACATAACTTTTCATGAATGTTCTGATAAGTTAGACTAGAGAATACATAATGAAAATCATGAAAACTCCCATTAAGAGCAAAAGTGTAACACCCCGACTTTTAGACATACCTTACCTTGGGCTATTACTAGCATGGATGCTCGACACAAAGATTTTCATATAACTCATTTCAAAGAATCTTTATTAAAAGGAAAATAACAATTTAAGTACTTTAAAAAATGCATTGAAAACAAGCTGGGATCTCGAATTTAAAATAAGGAAAGAGGAAACTAAACACAATTTAGTAATATGACATTTAGTTCAAAACATTTAAAACAAAACAACTCCTAAAGTAGACACATGCGGAAGACCGAAACGCACAGCCATGGCCCTATTCCAACCTCTCCTCGCCATCCACCCAAGTAGTCATTACTCTTACCTGAAAGAAAAACTAAAGGAAAAGGTCGAGTATATCAAATATACCGAATAAGTAACTTCAACCCCTAGGGTCGGACACGCAAACACAAACAGTCATGCATCTCATGTGAGACCTACTCCCTAACTGTCACAGGAGTATATCATCTCTAGATACCTCAAGCACACAGCAGCACAAAGTTCAGAATGTACCTTAAGGAGGTTCTCCATTCAGCACTAAGCAAAGATATACTATCCCACAGAGACACTTCAAGCATACAGAAGCACAAAACGGAGAATACATTCATGGAGGTCCTCAAACACAGCACTAAGCAGAGATGGTATAACTCCTAACGCATAAACATGCAACACACAATCCATAACTATGCATAAGTCCCAAACACATATCATATAATCTAAAATCCTCAAGGCATCCAACATACAATATAACACTAATGCCCCTATCATCCATACATCACATACAACCGATACTCATGGCATATAACAATCACATAATGGCCATACACACAACATGCTTATCACACTAGCACATCATCATGCTTATCACACTAGCACATCATCATGCTCAATTCACAAACTATATAAGATAGTCATCATTAACACATACACCATACAATTCAAACAAGTTACCGACCTAGCCCAATGGTTTATCTAGGAGCGAAGTCACTTACCTCAAATCTCAGGAAACCAGCAAGTGAAACCAAGAAAAAACGGTGATGGATTCTTTAAGCAACCTAGGTCCAAAATACCAAAAATACCCTTATTACTCCTAAACTCTAATTAATTAATAACTTAAAAAAAGGAAAGTTAGGGTTTTGAGGGACAAACGACACTGGGAAGACACTGCTCTTTTGGGACCAGTCGTAGCCCATGCGCCGCTACCGTCTGGCGAATGTCTTCAACGTGCCACCTCGGATTGGTGAACAGGGAGCAGTTTCAGAATCTACTCATCGCCTGGAGTTCAACGTCGCTGGAATCAGCCCCAACAGAGCCTCCACGCGCAGCCAATTCCTCGGCGCGTGTGGTACACGCGTCGCCGTGCTAGCATCTTTTCGTCGCACGTGCCGCAGCACCGCCGCTCTGATCGTGATTTTGATTCCACCAACATGTAGATCTCGACCTCCTGGTGCTTTCGACCCTTTGTTTGCCAAAATTGCCCTTTTGAAAGACAAAGAAAGAGAGGAAAATGTGGTTAAAATGGGAAAAACTCGAGAAAACACAAAGTTCGAGGACTACATTGGCTTACCTGTTTTAGTTGGGATATGAGAAGGTGATAAGGAAGCTGTCCTAAAAATTTGAACCAAAACGGAGCTACGGAAGTTGGTAAAAATCAAAAAGAAAGAGGAAAACTACCTTATCGTCGCCGTCGTCGATCCCAATTGTCGATCAACTTTTGCCACCGCCTGCTACTGCCTTCTGGGAGAGGGGTGCAAGTGAGGAAGGAAGGTGTGTGTGAGAGGAAGAAAATTTTCGAGGGGAAGAGTGGAGTTGGCGTGAGAAAGGAGAAAAAGAGGAGAAAAGTTGGGATGACCTCTTTCTTTTTGGAATAGAAAAAGGGTTTTGGTGGCTAGGGTTCTAAAGATACATTCATAGGGTTCACCTCAACCCTAAACCCTAGTCCTAAATTCTCTAATTACAAGAATGTCATTACTTAAATTTTTTCCTAATTTTTACTTAAAAATAATTACCCATTAATTTCATTAATCACCACTTAATAGTTCCCTCTCCACCACACATAAATAATGTAAAAACTAGTCCCTTAATTACATAATTCAAACAACCCATAATATGAATTAATTAAGAAAATTTAAGGGACGTTACAAAAAGAATAAAACTAAAATCTCCACAAAAAATTAAAATATCACATAGTTCTTTTTTATAACAAATGACAATGAACAATGATCAACCACAACTTGTTCCACTAGCCAACAAAATGACTTATACCAATAACGTGAACTTGATTTATGCATTGAAAATAAGGTAAGACCACAAGAACAAGAGAAAGTCGTCAAAATCACCCAGAAGCCAATCTTGAAACATTTCAATAATAAAACCTTAATATAGAAGGATCCATCTACTGATGTATGAGAAGAGTTATCAAATAATTATGGTAAAGGATAAATGAAATGTTAAAGAGTTGTGGAAAGTCTACCATAGCATTTTTGAATGTTATCATATGTGATGTAATGTGCAAGGTAAACTTACCCATGTTTGGAGGCAGAACTGGTAAAGCACTTGACCTTGATCCAAATGCATCCATTCCCAGCCAACACCCAGATCAACACCAAATTCATCTCCCAAATAGGCCAATTACAGCAAACTGATCATGTGTAGCCTTAAATCAATCACTTTTCTTTTCTTTTATTAGATTAATCTCTCTCACTTTACACCTCATTTCATAGACTTTTTATTCCCATCTTTACCCAGCTTTTACAACAAATCTCACCTCTGATTCACAACAAATCAACAACAATTACTATTTGAAATTACTATAACTACAACTCAAGCTACACGAAACTTTTGAATTTATATGGGGGATCATAATCAAATAAACATGTAAGTAACTAATTATCTATCTAACAATAAAAAAATAACTGATAGAGAAGATCATCAAACTACAAAAATGGGCCCAAAACTTTTATAGGGTGGGGTAACCGACCAATTAGCAAACACTCAAAATCTATCTAAGAATCCAAAAACAACCAATAGAGATTGCGATTAAAACCTAAAAGCTATACACAACTTTTATATATATATTTGGGGGGAGAGGTGTATTTAGAAACAACAAACATAGAATTTCATACACTAAAAAAAACTACCAACTTGAGCATAACTAGTTAAGATATATATCTTTGACCAAAACTTTGGAGGTTGGAATCTCCACCCCAATGTTGTTACACCTAAAAAAAAAGCTCAAGCTAGCTATACATAACTTGTAAATTTATAATGGGGTCATAATTGTATAAACATATAAATGACTAATTACAAAATTATGTAAAATTTAGAAACGGAAATGGAACATAAGAAACTCAAAAGCTTTTACTCAATGATGGTCTATCCACCAAGAATTTTCAACATGTAAGAGTTAAGAAGTGCAAACTAGACCTTATTCATTCAATTTTCACTCTTACTCAATTCACTTGATTAAAGATGATTAGGAGAAATCAAAATCTATCAAATGACTATTTAATAAAGTGAAGATACGATTTGATTGCTGTAAACTTTTATTCTAAAATGTAACATGATATTCCCAATAATATGATTTTGACTTCTCCTATTATTGGAAATCATCATGAGCTTTAAGCCTATAAACAACCAAAAAAGAACTCCAATTCAAATCTAGTATTTCTACCACTTTTTTATCCCAATATGAATGAATCGTGGGTCCTAATGTCCCATCATAAGGAATGGAATATTTAACACCCATCTTCTTATACTTTTAACTCATTCTTGCTTCTACAACTTTTTTTATTTTGTAAAAGAGGGATATAGGTAATTGTCTTGATGTGATATCAACCAAATAATACAAATCATAAGTTCTAATTTAACTTGAAAGGACGAATATTCACATAACTTCTGTAGTTTTTGTAATAAATTAAGATAAAGCTTTCTTTTTGTTTTAGTTATCTCGTCTTATCCTCACTCCCAAGATGATGATGATGATGATGATGATGATGATGATGATGATAATAATTATAATAATAATAATAAAATTAAAAAGAAAAAAAAAACTTCTTTATAGACCCTAAGACACGTCTAAAGCTTATTTCAAACTCTACTTACTAAAGAAAGGCTAAACATTTGGTAAGAAAACCACACTCACTTCTATTGCTACTGTATCTCTTATTTCTTGGATTATTGGTTTCTCGAGTAAATTTCAGCAACCAAAATTTGGCTACAAATAATCTTAAATGATGAAAGCTTAGAGTTCTCAATTTTCCATCTGCACAAATACTCACATAATGCATTATCACATATCTCATTTGAGTACAAAGAATATTGCACTCTCATATGATGAAACCAAGAATGAAAACATCTTCACAAAAAAAAAAAAAAAAAAAAAAAAAATGAAAAACCATGGACTAAGAATTAATTATGATGATTAAAAAATATTTTTTATATTTATAATAATTTGTAATATGCATAGAAACACTATAGACCTTACTATATGAACATGAAATTTGAGATGCCTATATAAATCCACCTATTTTTTAAGGTTGAAATCATCATTCTCTTATTTTGTAATAGAAACCAACCTCCAAATTAGAAAAGGGAAAAAGAAAAATAAAAAACTCTGTAAATATTGCATATATTAGGAAAATTTTATCATCATGCATCCAAGTGAAAGATACAGATTAAAGAAATGTTTAACTACAATAATTGCAGGCAAGGTGCGATTTTCATTCATGCGAGTTGCAAATGTACTTTTTTTTCCCAACACAAGAATAAAGATGCACGAGAGATGGATTTATATCTCAGAAACTAAGCAAGATGGTTAGATTCATTACAAAGTAACATGCGTAAATGAACATTTTGCAAGTGGGAGCCTATAATAGATTGTCATCAATCGCAAACCAACATATAACAATGTCATCATGATATTTAAACCATCATATTATATGCATTGGAGTATAAGGTTTTAAGGACCAGTATGTTTAAAACATCTAAAAGATGAACACAAAGATGAAACTACATATGTAAACAACTTGTTAAAAGTTAAAATGACATATTCAAAAAAATACAAATCAATTACATATGAAATTAACAAGAGCATAAGAGTAGACTAAAGAATTTATACAACAAAAGAAAAAAAAATGGCATTAAAAACCTTCCTTAAAGTAAAGATAACAACATGGAAAAGATTGTTAAACTTTCCCCATATTTTACCACTTTAATGAACTACAAGCCCATTGACTCTTATTCTTCTCCTCCACTCCTATGAAATCTCTCTATCTTTTATCACAAGAGAAAGTTTTGTCCTTGAACAAAGAAGTGAAAATGAGTTGACGATAGATGAAGATGAAATTTTCATACCTTAATAAGGATGTAAAAATTTACAAAGATGTCCAATCTATTTTGAAGAAAAAGTCCTTCATAGCATCTCCTTTGAATTTTATCTAATATAATACAAGATACAAGTTATACATATTTTACATTTATATATCTTTAGTTCAAATGAAATCTAATATTGTTTTTCTCTCAATTAAGGGTTTTAGTCTTATAAGTCTATTGTTTTCATATTATCTAACAAGACACGAATTTTAAAGCTTAAACTTTAAACAATTTACTGAACATGGTAAATTCATCAAACTTAGATCATGGAAAGCTTGCAAGAGAACCTCATCCAATTTTAAGCACTAAGAGTGAAAATTAAGCAAATCTTGTTGTAAATGGACAAGAGCAAACGATGTTCATAAGAAGCCCAACAATTTTTAAGTCATCAAATATCCAGCTTGCCCTATATGAGGAAACCATCTTTCATACTTGTTCCTTAATACATAAAAATATACTTTGTATAATGATAAGAAACCCTTAGGGACAATAATTAAAAATCCTTCCACTTACGGAGAACCCCTAATTATCAAGCCCTAAAAACCCCAAATTAATTTAGAAGTCAACCCTAAGGATTAGGTTAGATGCGGATTACCTTAAGATCAAAGCTCTTGAGGCAAAGAACAAGTTCCTTTATCCCAAAAGTCTAACACTCCACAAGATAGAATGATCAATCCTACTTAAATGTTCTTGGCATGCAACTCAAAACATGAATTGCAAAAGGTTCAAGAAGCTCTCGGCTAAACTTGAAGAAAAAGCTCGATAGTTAAATTTCATTCCGAATCTAAAACTATTCAAAACAATCTACTGGCAAGACTTTATGTAGCCTCCCAATTAAACTCTAATTTGCCACACCATCATCAACAACATAAAAAGACTAAAGTACCCTTATTCACTATATTATAGATATAAAAAAATTGCAAAACAATAAAATTACAAAGAAAATTATTTAAACAAAATTGCATAAAAATTAAAGTCCTTGGCGGTTCATATCATCCTCTCTCCCTTTCGAAAGATTCATCCTCTAATCAAAATTAACATCTTGTAAAGTAGTAGCCATGAGAAGAAAATGATTGTGACTTGTATCAAACTTCTATTGAATAATCTCCCTTGTAAAGCAACTTTATAATTATGAGACGTTAAAGGCTCATCTCGTCTTGGATTCAATCGATGTTGGAATGAATGTTTGTCCTTCCAGTTCTCACGTAGTTTACGACCTTGGAAAGAATGTGAAGCAAATTTTGAATTGGGCCGAAGTCTTTCCTTCTCTATCTCATGCTCTTGGTGATGCCTAGGTTTGGTGTCAATCTTCGAATGTTGTTTTATAATCAATGTATTAACAATCTGACAAAATTCAAAAGAAAAACTCGGCAAACTTAGTTTAAGCTTACATGTTAGAAAATAATTTCTTTTGCGAAAAGGTTCACAAATGTTTTGTTTGGAAATCAAGAAAGATTGTATCCCACAAGTTTCCAAACTCATATTTTTGGCTTTTCTCTCATTTTGATCTATAGATCGAGTATTACTCACTTGCTTTTTTTTTCTCACTAATGTTCCCACACTTTTCTTTTTCATATTTTTCTATTGCTTTTGTCTCGATCACCTTATGCCTTTTGTTTTCAAACTCACACACATCAAGTTTTACTTCTCTTGGAAGGAATGATACAGTAGTAGAATCATATGTAACTTTGTAATCTAATGTACTCACAATGTCATCACAAAGGATTCTAGTTTCATGCTCACATCTATCTACTTTCTGGTCTACTTTACTACCATCAACACATGCTCCTCTAGAAAAGATAAGTGGTACAATAGTAGTAGTTGGATTACAATGATCTAATTCTCTGCTATCTAATAACCTACTAAGTAATATATTATTATCATGGATAGGTACAACATTAGAAAGCTTCTTTTTACTACATTTTACCTTATTAAAATGTTCGTTTGGTGTAGTTAAATTAACATTGTCCATAGATGTGTTGGCATTAGAATAAGGTTTGGAGTTAAAAAACTTCAAAAATCTCCTTTGGAACGCGTTTTCTACCTTGATGACAATGTATACCATCTCTTCCAAACTATCAAAAGGTTGAATCTCGTCTCGATGAATAATCACCTCAGCAATCTTCTCACTAAGCCCACTGTAGAATCGATGCATAGTAGCTTCCTCAGCCTCATATAAGTTATTCTCTTCGAGTAATAAAAGCATCTCTTCATAGTAATTTTTCACAATCTTGCTCTCTTGTTTTACAGTTTGCAATTTGCGAAACGACTTAGGAACAAAATGCTTCCTCATGAGAAGCTTGATTTCTTTCCATGAGGGTGTTGCATGATTTCCACTCTTCCTCTTTTTGGACAACAAAATATCCCACCATGTTAGGGCATAATCCCCAGATGTAGAGATTATAAGTTTTACCTTTCCCCTTTCACTATAGTGGTAATGATCAAATATGGCATCAATCCCATCCTCCTATAGAATGTACTCTTCTAGATTCGAAGTATTCCCAAAGAACAATGGAGGCATGTTTCGATCAACATAAGGGTCATTCCTTTGAGCTCTTCGTTGAGTATACATAGCTGCAAAAAATATGTTAGCATAAAGAGAATTGGACCTCACAATCACTCTCTTGCATGTTCCACTAAAATTATGTAAGATCACTCATGTTTACTCTCAAAGATGTAACACTCCCTCACAAACTTATAAACTTTCTCAAAATTGAAAACAAGTATAGCCACGAGTTTGAAATATCAAATCATTTTGAAACCAAACCTTGAACACAAAAGCTAGATTGATGTGAAGTATTGACACTCAAGCAAAGAAACAAGTAGAACTAACAATAACGAAAAACTTGTAATCAAGAACCTAATGTTCAAGATCCAATAAACTAGAACAAGAAACAAAGAAAAATAATATATCTAGAATTAAAATCAAATATTCAAAATTTAAGGAATTGTGCAAAATGAACAAAGAAAAGCAAAACAACTAGACAAAAACTAGCAAATTAAAGAAGCCAAGGAAATTAAGATTCAAGAACTTGGAACACATCCCAAAACCCAAAAATTAATAAGATATAGCTTTTAAAACCCTAGAAGTCAAAAACTTGAATGATCTTTATAGCTTAAACTTAAGAAAGAAAATTCACCAAGAAGAACAAAAACTCATTAAAATTCAGCTGCTCGAATTGACCTGCTTACTTCAACAGCCTACTTGCGTTCACACTATTAATTAAATTTTTCGTTTTTCTTTCCTTGCTTTAATGAAAATGGTAGAACTTTTTTTTCCATCTCCTCGCATCAACTATAGAACTACAGTTTTGTTTTTTTTTCTTTTTTTTTTTCCTTCTACTTCCTTCTTCACTTCAACGAAAACTGTTTCTTTTTTCCTTCTTCTTCTTCTTTTTTTCATGCACAAACTGCTGACGTAGTTTTTTTTTCTCGGCATCAATTGCAACCAAGGTATAAAAAATCGCCCAATTTTGCCGAAATATCGGATATCGGCGGGTATCGATATGGATAGAGGGGATAATTTCGTTTTTACCAAAATATCGTTGATATATCAAAATATCAGTGATATATCGCCGATATTTGATATATTATCGATATTTTGGTACTTTGGTTAGTAAAAATGTAGTTTGCCACAGTGGAAGATTGGAGCCTTGTTGATCGCGCCCTGAAGCTATCCTCTTGGGAGAACTTGAGTTCAAATCTTCTCAAATACAATTTTGTTTTTTTGTTTTGTTTTTTTTGTTTTCTAATTTAAAAAAGGTTTTTCTTCCTTTTATTTTTTGGTTTTACCATTTATCCATCATTTTCTTTCATGTTTTCTACATTTTAGACTTTAAAAATTAAAACACATGATTGATTTGATGTATCACTTCACAACTTACATTTCCAATAAATTTCAAATTTCAAAA
>JAOANK020096807.1:0-18598 GCA_026257165.2 Telfairia occidentalis
TGAACAATTAGTCATAGTCCAACTATAACTAGACCCCTCTTTGGCCAGTGAGAGGGTGAGGCACCTCATTGTTCAAGACTCGAAATTAGCTCTTAAGAGAATAATTCATCTACTTACCTCGAAATGGGAAATAGTAAATTCCATCTCGTGTCGCTATGTTCCTAGCTACTTACTCGGGCAAATCTCCAAAATGGTAGGTTTATTGAGTCGACTAACTTGGCCACTCTCACCCATACAGATCGAAGGATTGCCCTCACAGGCAGGAGTTCACAACTCACTTAGGATTAAGGTCAAGTCAGCTATCATCATCCTAGTGAAATGTTAATCTCTTCAAGAAGCGACGTTATATAGAGAGCCTAATCATTTTGTGGTCCGGTCTTATACAAACTCTTTGTATAGGATACTCTCACTCACATGTCTTCACATGAACGATTAGGATCATAACCGTTTGTAACACTTTACAACTCTTGTAACAGTTACAAAGTGGGTCGTATCCAATAGTGTTTCCAGGATAAGGTATCCAACATTATCCATATACTATAAACAGTTTAAGTTATTATTTAAACACGATTCATCTGTATGTCTGCCACATACAAGTTTAAATTACATAAAATAACCTTGGATCTTAGTTTATTGGATTGGGTGTTAATGCACATTATAAGTGAAATAAAATAACATCTTATTTTATTAAATAAATAATTTGTTTACAATAATTACAAAATTATGAAACTCACCAGATTTAGGGCACCAACCCCAACATCGCGTCTCTTGCAGAGGAGGGGAAGAAGGTGGCCAAGGAAAAGCTAGTGCGCGCAAAGCAAACATTGTCTGACTTAGCTCTATTAGTGGCGGCTTTTGAGGATCACCCTGGTACCCAAGACGCTCAGTAGGAGTGAGCAATAGGAGAAATGGATTTTGCCATGGATAAAGCTGAGGAGCAATATCGTGACCTTGATAGCAAGACGATTCGAGCAGCATATGACGTTGCTTGGGCCGATCCTACTAGGAGCCATATTCTCGAGGAGATTGCTTGTGCTGAGGATGTCCTTCCATGCTCTAATGCCCCATCATCTGGAGAGGTCGATCTGGACCATCTTGGCGACATCCTAGTTTAGGATCGACTTACTACCTGACGCTCTTCAACCCTTTCTTTTGTATCGCCTGTAATTGGCCCACCTCCTTTTATTGTATAGAAACTTCTTTTTGAAATGAAAGGGTCATTTTTTTAATATTATTTTCTTAGAGTTTTGGTTTGCTTGCTCGGCTTGGTAGTTCACCTTTACCGGCGGGGCACAATTCGCAGTAGGACGTTCGCCCATCCCCCAAATCTCTTATTCTTCGAATCTTGTCGTCTTCTGAGGCGAGTAGCGCGTATCTCGCGATTCGTTCTCCCTTTTTCCTTAAGGCTTTACCTTCTATACAAAAGAGGGTTCTTCTCTGGCTTTTATCCATACTTCTTAGCCTACTTCGATTGCCATGTCTGGGATTGGCAAGACTCCACCAAATGGTGAAAACCTCGCCCATTCCCTTCAGGAGACTATCCATCTTTCCTTTTTGCAGAATCGGATCAGAACCGAGGTCGTAGAGAATGAGAACCATCAAGCGACTTTGGCAAAACATATGGCTTGGGAGAGGCATGACAGCCAAGGCGACTTGCGACCCATAACGAAATCTTAGTCGGTCTATCCGAGAAGCATCGTTGGGTTGACCGTCGCGACTTTGTACTCCAACTCTTTATTATTTCTTTCTCTTTTTCCTTTTCGTAGTAATATCGGCACTTAGGTTGGTCATTTATCCTTTAATAAAAGTTTTTTTTTGCATGCATCCATTCTGATATCTTGCTCTGACCCAAGGCCCATGGGTTTGCGCGTCGCGGATCCCGATGTGCGGCGTTCTGCTCCCCTTTTGGAATCTGCGCCTATTTAATGACCGCCACATTCGTGATTCTCCATCAGGTGGTACTTCAATGTGCGGCACTTGGGGTGCTGAGCGGCGCATCCTTTCAAGTTGACGATTGGTCTTCTAATGCTCGCTCCTTTTCGCCTTACCCCCCTCCATCCGAATTCTATTTAAGGGAGGGGTCTTCCTCCCACTGTCACTCACCTTATTTCTCTTCTCTCCAACTTAACCTTCCCAACTATGTCTTTCATTGCCCTGTTAGAGAAAATTGACGTCGCCTTGGCCAAGTGCACACACAGGCGGTTGGAGGAGGCTGCTAGTCAAGAGTCTGTCGCGTTCCAACGCGTGGCAGATGCCTTCTGGTTAACTGCCTAGATGGTAGACGAAGTGGAGGCCATGAGGGCGGGACATCTTTCTGCCATTACTGACATGAAGAGGATGGAGGAACTCCTTCTCAGTCAGCGGGACGACATGCTCATCATGCAGGAGCGGGCGACGGACTTGTTGGCATGGGCGGTAGACATAGCCTCTTTGGAGGATGAGGAGGACGAGGAGGACTACCCTCTATGTATTAATCCCCCTCCCCCTCTATTCTAATAAAATTTTATTTTCTTTTGAATCTTGTGTTGTTTTCCTATTTTTCTCTTACTCTTCTCGCCGTTAAAAGTAAGACTATAACCAAGATGAACTGCTTGCACAACAATTATGACAACGCACGTATGTTTAAAATTGGGCGTAAAAATTGCATTACATCACTTTCTGTGGATTAATCCGTCAAAATTACGTGAATCACAATGCAACATACTGCATATACATACGGTCATATGCAATATACTTCATATCTAAGTGGGCCCTCCTTTTGAGGATTGTCGGAATCGTGAGTCAAGGTCGTACCTCAAACAGCATAGTGCGACACTTTCTAGAGTAAACATTGATGAGGCCGTGCGTAACTAGAAATACAATCGTAGGTGTTCGGCATTTCATGGATGGCGAAGTGCTTTTTTGTTGAGGTTGGCGAGCTCATTGATCCCTTGCTGGCGGACTGCCTTCACTTCATATGGCCCTTCCCACGTGGGTCCCAGGGTGCCATGATGCTACAAAACCTTCCTAAAGACGAGGTCCCAGTCTTGAATTGTCATGGTCGAATATGCGTATTGTAGAATCCTGTCATTTGACACCGATACTCGGCCTGTCGGAGCTCAGCATTTGCGCGTGATTCTTTCAGAAAGTCGAGGTGCAACCTTAGGGCTTTTTTATTTGGAGGTTCTGAAAGTTCCGAGGTGCGATGGGTTAGGAGCCTGACCTCGACTGGCACTACCACCTCTAACTTGAATGCTAGATAGAAGGGGGTCTCACATGTGGCCATTCAAGTTGTCGTGCGATATGACCATAGCCCCGCCAGTAATTCCTTGGCTCAGGCTCCTTTGAGCTATTCCAAGCTTGTTTTGAGTTCTTGTTTGATGATCTTATTCACCGCCTCGACCTACCCATTGGCTTGAGGGTGGGCTAGCAAGGAGGTGAAATGTCAAATGCTCAACCTACCATAAAATCCTTTGAACCGCGTGTTGTCGAACTTACAACTGTTATTAGAGATTATTCCGTAGGGTATTCCAAATTGGCATACTATGTTTTACCACACAAAGGTCGTGACCTTCTGCTCGGATATGGTAGCCAAGGCCTCAGCTTCTGCCCACTTGGTGAAGTAATCAACAGCTACCACGACGAACTTGGTTTGTCCCTTGCCTGTAGGGAGAGGTTCGATGAGGTCGATCCCCCACTGGGTGAAAGGCCAAAGGCCCTTGATGGGCGTTAGCTCGGCTAGAGGTTATCTAGGGACCATGGTGAACTTTTGACATCGATCGCACCAGCATGCGAAAGCTCACGAGTCTGCCCTCATTGTGGGCCAATAATAACTCTATCAGATTAGCTTCACGGCCAGCCACTGGCCACCTGAGTGATTCCTGCATATTCCTTCATATACTTCCCTCATGGTGTAGTCTGCCTCTCTGGGATCGAGACACCTCAAAAGGGGTAGCAAGAATCTGTGCTTGTACAACGTACTATTCATAAGGAGATACTGGGAAGTTGGGCATCTAATCTTACAGGCCTCGAGGCGATCTGCAGGTTCTTCGCCTCGAAGGTACTTGACGATCAGATCCATCCAACAAAGGGGCGCTCTTACGTGCATGTGGCTTCATCCTTCTTTGTGGATGGCTGAGGTAGATATTCTACGATCACCGTCTGTGGTAGCTCGGTCTCGAATTCCAAGGCCAACTTGGCTAGTGTGTCGTCGTTTTAGTTTTCTGACCGAGGGATCTGCTTAATTGTGAAGTGAACCTGTTTGAGGAGTTCACACACTCACCCCAAATACTTTGCCATTCGCTCATTCTTGGCCTCTTATTCCTCCGTGACCTGATTTACGACGAGTTGAGAGTCGCTCAAGATGCATAGCTTAGCACCCCGATGCTCCTAGCCATTCTTAGTTTGGCCAGTAACGCTTCATACTCGGCTTCGTTGTTTGATGCCGATAACTCGAAGCACAGGGCATACTCGAATATGGCACCCTCTCTAAGTGAGACCAGAAGTATTTTTGCTCCGGACCCTTTTTCATTTGACGACCTGTCTACGTACAATGTCAACGGTTCATTAGAGACTTCAAAAGGAGGTCGAGGGGTGAGTTCAGCGATGAAGTCCACCACAGCTTACCCTTTGATGGCCCTTCTCAACTCAAAGCAGATATCGTACTCGCTGAGCTCCATGACCCACTTCATGAGGCTTCTGGATACTTCAGGCTTATGTAGTACTTGTCTCAGGGGTAGGTTTGTGAGCACGATTATTTGATGGGCTTGAAAGACGACGAGAGCCAAGGCTAATTTTTCTAGAGGCAGGTATCTGATCTCCACACTGGCCAAAACCTTGCTTGCATATTTAGACGAGTTTCTAAATCCTATTTTCCTCCTTAACTAGGTCGGAATTGACTGCAGTGTCGGAGACGCCAGGTAGAGGTGGAGCTGGTCTCCTTTTATGGGCTTAGCCTAGAACGATGCTAAACTCAGGTATTCCTTCAGTTGAGCTAGAACCGCGTCACATTCCTTAGTCCACTCGAACGACCCTTTCTTCCTTAACACTTTGAAAAACAACAGACATTTATTAGTGGCTCGGGACATAAATCGATTCAAGGCGGAAACCCACTGGTTGAGTCCTTGTAGTTGTTTAATGGTCTTAGAGGGCTCTATGTCGAGGACCGCCCTTATTTTATCGGGGTGGGCCTTGATGCCCCACTGGTGGACCGTGAACCCTAGAAATTTACCCGAGGCGATTCTGAAGGCAGACTTCGTCGGGTTCTATTTCATTTGATACTGCCTGAGGGCACTGAATGCCTCGACTAAGTAGGCCTCATGTTGGTCTGTGTTTATTCTTTTAACTAGCATGTCGTCCACATAGACTATATTTCGACCAATTTGTCTGGCGAACATTAGGTTGACCATCCTCTGGTAGGTGTCTCCGACATTTTTGAGGCCGAAGGGCATTACTTTGTAGCAGTACAACCCTTGGTCGGTTACGAATGAGGTGTGCTCCTAGTCTGGCATGTGCATTTTTATCTGGTTGTATCCTTAATAGGCATCCATGAATGACAGAAGTTCGTGTCTCATCGTGGCGTCAACCAACTGGTCTATTCTTAGTAGTGTAAAGTTGTCCTTAGGGATGGCTTTGTTCAGACTGGTGAAGTCCACACACATGCGCCACTTCCCATTGGTTTTCTTCACTAGGACCACGTTTGACAGCCAGTCTAGGTAGAATGTTACCTTGATGAAGTCAGCATCTCGTCATTCCTGTACTTTGACGTTGATGGTCGTGTTTCTTGTAGTGTTGACCAATCAGTATTTTTACTTAACGGAGTGGTAGGCTGGGTCGATGTTTAACTGATGCACCATAATGCTGGGGTCGATCCCAGGCATGTCTTCGTGCGACCAAGCGAACACATCGACGTTGCTTTGAAGGAAACTGATTAAGTTTTCCCTCTGTTGGCCCCCCAGCTTGGTCCCTATGCTGATTTGTTTGTCTGAGTTCAGCAATGGGACATGTTCCAGTTCTTCCACCAAACTTGATTGCGGATCGGCTTGGCGCTCGACCTTGCCAATTAACGGCGTGGCAGCTGTCGTAGGCTCAATCACGCTGGTCATGGAGGTGCTTTTTAGGGCTAGCATGTAACACTCTTGTGAAGCGCGTTGTTCGCCTCGTATTATACCCACACCATTTTAGGTGGGGAACTTCATCACTTGATGGTACGTGGATGAGACAAGTCCCAACAAATGGATCGTCGGGTGGCCAAGAATGGCATTATAGGTTGACATCCCATCTACAACGACGAACTCCAGTACCTTCGTGACTTGTGTCAGCCCCTCCCCAAGGCTAACTGAAAGTTCAACACAACCTTTCAAAGTAACTCTTCCCCAGAGAAGCTAACCAGTGAAGTTGGGCTCGATTTTAGCTGGTCTCACTGCCAACCAAGCTTCGTGTAGGTCGAGTATGAGAGGATGTTCATCGAGGCTCCACCATTGACGAGAACGTAGAACATCTTTACATGGTCGATTTTGGCTCGAATGACGAAGGCATTGTTGTGTGGTTGATGGCACCCTCTTACATCTTCATCATCAAAGACTAAGGGCGTGATCAGCAATTGAGGTGCAGACAGGTAGACTTCATGCCTGGCCTCCCGAGCCAACCCCTTTCTTCTTTGGCCAGAGTGGCCCTCTGACCATGCTCCGAAGATCATATGGATTTCGGTTGGACGACCTCTTCGGGGCGATCGGGACCTCTCCCCATCAACAGTCACGTGGGCGTCAGCGGCCTTTTGGTGGGCCATAAACTTTTTTAAGTACCCCTGTTGTATGTGGGTCTCGATCTGCTCCTTCAGCTCGAAGCAGTCCGAGGTATCATGGTCATGATCTTGTTGAAACTGGCAATACTTTGATCGATAACGCTTATGCGACCTGGTTCGCATTTGGCTTGGAGGGATGAATAAGCCAACCTCTTCGGCCACTGCGTATATCTCTGCGATCAGTATGGCAGTGGGAGTATGCTTCTCAAACCTCCGCCCCTAGTTCGAGCATTTGTCTTTGCATCTTGAGTCCTTGCGTTCGCCTTTACGTTCATGCGTCCAAGAAGACATAGGTCGGTGACCTTTTCTTTTCCCTTATGGGAAGCAGTTTGGTACATATTGCTTTATTGATATCTTTTTTAGATAAGCAGATCCTCTACAATCATCAGGCCGTTGGCATGCGCGAGAAGCTCAACGAATGTCTTCAGCTTATACATAGTGATGTATTGCAGCATTTCAAGATGCATGCAACAAGCCGTGAAGGCGACAATGATTACCTCGTCTGAGTAGTCACTCACTCACAGTGCTTCTTGTTTGAATCGAGTGACAAATTACCGTAACTCTTACCCTCGGTTTGATTTTGAGCCATCAGGTGGCTTGGTGGGCGCCATCTTCACTGCTCTCGAGGAACTAGTCGACGAACAATTCGGCCAACTCTTAGAAGGTGAAGTTGATGCCTGGTTGTAACTTGTTATACTAGGCTCTTGTCGCCCCTGTTAAGGTAATGGAAAACGTGCACCTAATGGCATCTGGCACCCGATGCAGTTCTATCTTAGCACGGTAGGTATTTACGTGCTTGATTGGATTTGTGGTTCCATCGTACAGCTTCATGGTCGGATCCTTGAACTTCTTCGGGATCTCTATGTTCATTACTTCCGTGGAGGCCCGACTTTAGGATTTGTTTCACTGCGGCAACTCCAGAGGCTTTTTCTACCACTAGTCCCTTCTGTAGATCCTTGATTTCCTCATGGAAATTGGCCTTGAATTCCACTTGGACTTTTTCCAAGGCATCCTCCCAGTCTGGCCTACTAGAGGCATTGGTATAGCCGCTTCTGCTATAGGATGAACTGCGTTCACACTTCTTAGCCTCGAGCTTATCCCATAAGTCAGGTTGGGACCAGTTCAGTCACAATTCGATTCAGGTGCGACTACGTCTTGGGGATGTGTTCCCTCGTGGTTTGGACATTACGTATCCACTGTGCGGAGGCAATTCCGTTCAATGCTCGCTGTCCAGAGGTCCAATCCCTGAGGGGCATGCTGCGGCAACACGGACCTCTTGCCCTTGTGGCTGGGCTTGCACGGACTGAGCCTGGGTCGTCAGCACTTGTATTTGTTCTTGTACAGTCTGGATGACCTGTGCTTGGTCTTGGACCAAGGCCTGTAGTGCTTGAATATGGGCTGTAGCTATCTAGGATCTGCGGCCTTTCTCACCTCTTCTAGTCAGGCAAGGTGGGTTTGACTTTATCGTGGTCGTTCTTTCTTTGCAAGACTATGACCAACATCTATCAGTTTTAGAGTGATCGAAATCTTATCTTGCCATCTTGATTGTACTTGGCTTGTTTATGATATTGTCCCTACAGACAGCGCCAAAATATTTCTACACAGAAGTATCTGAGGTGAAGACTAGGCCCTTCGGGTGCCATTCGAACCTGAGAAGAAAGGAGAAACGAGGTAGAAGTTGTTCCGACCACACTCCGATGCTCAAGTTAGCAAAGTAACCGAGGTAAAAGTTAACTTTCTTCAAGATTGATGCGTACCTTTCACTTTGGCCAAGGTTTCTTCTTATAGTGGTTTGAGGAGCGTGCAACGGAGGTGGTTACCGTTGTATGCGCTGTGAATTACAGTGGCAGTGGTTTGGAGATTGGTGGCGGGATTCCCTTAGGACCACGGTTCCTCTAGTGCCCCTTTCGGGTGCGGAGTTATTAAACTCGCAGTCGTTCCCTTCTACTCGTCGCCTCACTTTGGTTACTATCGACGTTACCCAAGGTGGTGTGACTCACGGACACGTCGCTTTTCCCAGGTGGTCTAGGTGTTCAACAACATCCTGACCCCTAACAGATAAAGCTATCCCGACAATTTTTGATTTCGTCCACATTAGTGTTCCAATATGCCGAAGTTTTCTCAAATCATTGGTAGAGCTTATCTTTGCAGACGAAAAGCATATTTCCTCAAGAAAAATAATGTCCGTACAACTTAAAATTCTTGTAGTGATATTTTCTTATTCAAAAATAAATTTTAAATTCTTTATATATATATATGATGCAATAGTTGTAAGATGGGGATCAAATCATCAACTTTAACATTTAAAATGGTAAAAGGTAGTATCTACCGAGCTATGCTTGAATTGGATTCAAATTTTAATTCCTATTTAGCCATAACTTATCATGGGAAGAATATTCTATTCGACAAATGATTTGAAGAGACAATTATCTCATTGATTCCAATATAGTTTCAAAAAGTCAAACATTCATGGCTCGTTTGGTAAACATTCTCGTTTTCTGTTTTATGTTTATCCCATTCTCGTTTCTTATTTTTTGTTTCTTATTTTTTTAGAACTAGAAATACACATGTTTGATAATTGGTTTTTCTTCTTGTTTCTTTAAGGAAAAGAATCAGAAACAGAAAAGTATTCGATAACGGTTTCTTTCTTGTTTCTTATTTTTTAGTTAAAATAAAATAAAATATTCAACATGCATGTAAAAACAAATATAAAACCATTATAAAGATTTTATTGCATAATTAATACAATTTTAGTCTCAAACCAAAATTTAAAAATAAAAACAATAATAAATTTTATCCTTCAAATATGGTTCAAATTTGATCTGCAATATCATCTATCTCACACTTCAGCCAATTCACTTTAAATGATGTCAGCTTACATAAGTTAGTTCAATAATTAGACTAATTTGTAAATTGTCTTATAAACTTTGTAAGCTTTCATCGATTATTAATTTATTGTACAACATGTTATTGCTATATATTTTTTGTGTATCAACTTGATTAATGTGAAATTTATTTAAGGATAGACAATCGAAAATATACGTATTTCTTTATTTCAATAATAAAGTTTATTTTTTATTTTTTCTTAAAAATGCATGTGTTTTTCTTTTGCCAATCATACAAACAAATAAAATATTAAAAAAAAAGATTTTTTTTCCTTTAAAAATCAATGATAAACATGTAATATCTAAGTAATTTATTTATTTAATAAAAAGAAATTAAAATTCTACAAAGTTGAGGGAAAATATAATATTGATTAAAATAGAAAATAATAATTAAATGTTATTCAATGAAAAGATAAAAAAAGATTAAAAAAACCAAAAAGGAAAAGAGAGAATAGAAAAGAGCCCGAGGAAAAGGGAAAAAAAGACAAAAAGCAAAAAAAAAAAGATAAAACGAAAAAGATAAAAAAAAAAAAAAAAGTACGAAAAGAAAAAAAAATATATGATATAAGAAAGAGAAAATTGAGAGATGAGTAAAAAAGGGGAGAGAAAAATGGGTATAAGTTAGGGTATTCGTGGGTTGATTTGGGTTGGGTTTTATGAAATTTTGACCCAACCCAATTGTTCTAGTTGATAATTTGTATAACTCAAACAACCCTTGTTAAGTTATGAACTCAACCCAAACCAATCCATTAAAATTGAGTTGAGTTAGTTCGATTCCATCGAGCTGTGATCAAAATTACATCTTATAATTATGATTTAAATGTATTTAACTTTCAAATATGTATTTAGTTAAAGATGTTAGTAGAATTAATTGTTTGAAAATATTGAGCAATTAACATTACCCATACTATTTTTGTTTTGGATTTAAAATAATTTTGAATTAGAAATAGAAAAGATGTAGAAGTAAATATCAAGTCATTAATAAATTTATAAGACTTATAATTTAATGTTATCGTGGGTTGGGTTGGGTTGGTTTAATTTAATATATTGGACTCAAGAAACAACCTAGTCGGATTAAAAAAAAAATGAACTGAATCTAACGCAAATTAATTTTCAACCCAACTCAAACTGCATGAATTGAGTTGGATTATTCAACTTTTTTGAGTTATCGGTTCTTTTGAACACCTCTAATATAAGCCTAAAAACTAAAAAATAAGCAGAAAAATAATTTCTTTTAAAGAAACTATCTTTTGTAACTTTTTAAAATTTTCTTAATTTTGAGAAACATCTTATTTAAAATTAAGAAGCGAAATGAATTACGCAACATGCTTGTTTCTTAAAAAATTTAAATGAGAAACGTTTTAAAAACCAAAAACAAGAAAATATAGATCGTGACAAAACAAGCCTTAAATAACCCCTCAACTTACAAGTACCAAAAAAGCAAAAAAAAAAAAAAACTTACCAGTACCAATTGTTTGTTGTAGCTCTAATTCAACTATGAAGGCGTGGATGATGAGAACGGTGGCAAAGAAGATAAGCCTCCCTTTTCAAAAAAAAAAAAACAAAAGAAGATAAGCCTCATAAATTAAAAAAAAATAAAAAAAATAGTAAAATATACTTTTTGGACCCTAAGTTTGAGTATATATTTCTATTTGATCTCTAAGTTTAAAAAACTAACAGTTTAGTCCCTAACTTTTAGAAAATAGTTATAAAAGGTCCCTATAGCCAATGATATGTCCCGACAACATTAGCAAATCTACGAAAGGCCAGAGCCGTTAGATTTAAATCGGTTTTATTATACATATAATTAAATTCAAATAAAATATCAAAACCAAAATGTAGTCCAGTGGTAATGAGACTTATGCGCACATGTGCTCCCTTTGAGAAAAGTCAAGACAGTTTAATCTAGTCTGGTTTACTGAGTATTCTAATTGGTTAGATAATAAAGTTATCATAGATCAATTTCAGAATATGAAAACTTGTAGAGGACAATTGTAATGTGTAAATTGATTTATTTATGTATTTATTAATATTAAAAATTTTCTCTGTATTTTTATTATATTTTTACGTATGGTGCTTCCCTGAATAAAATTCCTAGATTCACCCTTGCATGACAACTTGCTGTTGATAGAAACATACTCCCTGATTGCCCTTAAATGATTTGCCACCTTAGAACACTCTCACTCGATGATTATATGAAAATCAATTTTACAAAAATCACTTATAACAAAATCTCTTCTGTGAAAATCATTTATTTTAACATTACTCTCATACATGCCTTTAGTCCGATCATCTTTATGGCTGTAATTAGTCCGTTTGAAACTTTCCTTTTCTTGGATTCTTCTTAACTGGTGGCACTTTTTTTTTTTTTTGACGTTCAACAATATGTGGAGTTGGGGATTCAAATCCACGACCTTTTAGTCGAAAAGATATGTCTTAACTAATAGAGTGATGCTCGGTTGGCTTTCAACCATTTGCACTCAAAGCTTGTTTTTTACTTAATTGAAGTTAGAGAAATGACACATGCATAGAAAGAATTCTTATCTCTCAATTTCTCTTTAGGTGGTCCCTGCAATTCTTGGTTCTCCTTATCATACCCTTCTAATTCAACTATGATGGTGTTCACTGCAATTGTTGTTACGAAAAGTTTAAAGACATAATGTGAGGGCTTATTGGCCTTTTGGTTTAATAATAAAAAAGGTGCCAAATTTTGGAAAGGATTTTGGAGGTGGGTACGTGTGATTGGGTGTGTTTAGGGAGAAACTATTCGAGAAGACAGCCACAATGTGGGTAGTTTTACGCAATTAGATCTATAAGAAAAATTAAAAAAACACGTCGACTTTATATCTAGTGATTATTAGGAGACAAGAATATTTTCGAATCTAAATCTGATGATTATTAGGAGACAACCACATTGTGAAATTCTCGTTGAATAATTTCTCATATTTAGAGTGTGCTTCAACTATTTATGAATAGAAAAAAATGTTTTTTTCAAATTAATCGTGTTCAGTTAAAATTTCGAAAAGTGTTTAACTAATTAAAAATGCTATTTAGAATTTTCAATGATAAAAAATGGTTTGAAATTGTGTAAATTTTAAATTAAGTATTTAATTAATTGTCTTCTAAAAACGCTTATATCATAAATGTTTTACTTAAACATATTTTTTTCAAAAAGTTAAACCAAACATGCATTCAGGTGGTAGGTTGACAAGGGGGTTGCTTTAATAAAATAAATTAAAAAGAAATAAGTGAGGTTTTAAAAAGGAGGGAGAGAGAAGTTAAAAAAGGGAAGAAAAGGAAAAAAACAATGAAGAGTGAGTTTTTTTTTTTTTTTGAGTTCAACAATATGAGGTGAAAAGATTTGAACTTATGACTTCTTGGTTAGAGAAATATGCTTTTAACCATCGAACTATGCTCAATTTGGCAAGGAGTGTTGGTATGAGGAAAAAGGTGAAGTTGGAAGTAGAGGGAAGAAGGTGATGATGCTTGAAGAGAGAGAAGGAAAAGAAAGGATAATAAAAAGAAAAATTAAAAAGGAATTTGATTGGGAAAAGGAGTTACATCACATGGGGAATGAAGAGAAAATAAAAGGAAAATGTGTGGGTCCTACATGAGGAATTATTGAGAGTTTGAGACAGATAAAAGAAATCAACCTGTGAGGTGGAGAGATTCAAAATCATGACCTCTTGGTCAAAGAAATATGTCTTTAACTAATTGAGTTATACTCGGTTTGGCAGAAAGAATGACATTATTTATTGGAAATTTCCTTATTCTTTAAAAATTATTGAATATTTATGTTGGGATAAAATATTTACTAAATTATTATTGGATTAATATTTTAAGGCCAAATTCCACACGCAATAGCTTGAAAATTGTGAAACGTGAGATCTGAATTTAACTAAACTGGTTTTGAATTTTCAATAACATGACTTATTAACGATTTCATGTGTATGAATGATTTTGGCTGAAGTGTTACTATTATAATTAGTATTATTGGAGTTTATAAAATATTGTTTAAGAATGATTATGATTTTAGTATAGTTTGAAGAACTATTATAACGACCTGACTTCTAGGACTTAGACTTAGCTAAGACCGTTACCACATACATGCTTAAAACAACGTGAAATTTCAAAACATATTGAATAAAAGATATAACTTTATTAAGTACTGATTAAAATAAGAAATAAGAGTTAAACTTTAATCAAGATCCCAAGAAAAACATGCAAAATTCGAGAAGCAATTGAATATATCCTTAACATAAATTTAAGTTCCAAAAATATTGAACAACCCTAGACGTAAAGCAGAATTAAATAACTCGTGACCATGGTACATTGAATAACCCTACCTCGTCATCCACCACGCACGTTTGGCCATTGCCTAAAAAAAAGTTATTTAGAAAAAGTTTAGTATTTTTTTAACAAATATCTTGTAAATGACTCAGCTTATGGGGTCAAATATGCAAACACATACAATCATGCATAGTCATGGTATAAACATTAGGGACCTATTCTTGTTCAGTCAAAACATTTCATCCTTTTTCATGTTGGGTGAACAACAA
Source organism: Telfairia occidentalis (assembly GCA_026257165.2). Classification (NCBI taxonomy): domain Eukaryota; kingdom Viridiplantae; phylum Streptophyta; class Magnoliopsida; order Cucurbitales; family Cucurbitaceae; genus Telfairia; species Telfairia occidentalis. The sequence goes on from JAOANK020096807.1 coordinate 14,226, forward strand.
TTTTTATCCCATCATTAAGCCGCCTCAACTTTAGGTACGAGTGTGGACCCTCGATTTATGGGGTTATCTTACAGCATCTTATGGTAGATGGTATCCATTCAAGTGCAGCCAGATCTCGCTTAACATTAACGTCAAATGGTATAGGAGGTAGTTGTCACCCTCTTTATAAATCATGTAATCATGCATTATGGTTCATGCAAGGTCCCACACATATATATATATATGACATACGTGCAGTTATCATAACATATTATGTATGTCATACATCAATATATAATATCTCATCACATCAGATTAGGCATGCCAAACTCAATATATCATAACATATCATATCATATCATAGGTTATGCATGCTATATCATATCATACTACATCATGATAAATCAGAAAACTACATATTATTTCATATATATGCAGCAAACAATTCAGACCTAAACCTTAAGGCAATTTCGTAAGCATACCCACTTACTTTAAGCAACTCTTAAGAACAGCTAGTGGTCCAATCTACGCTTCTTGATCAACCTAAAGTTACATACCCAACTTAATCAACAATCCATATTATTCTTAGGTTTAAGCGACGTTAGGGTTAAGGTTTAGAGAGAGAAGATTTCCGAGACTCTACTTCATCCTAAAGTGTATTGTCAAATCAATGGTACCTTTTTTATATTATAAATCATGAACAATCATCACAGATATAATCTCCATTCTTTTTTCACATAAAAAACTGAACTCGAAACTACCCCATCGTTCTAGTTATTTATAGACCACTACTTTCCTGGAAAAGACAAACAACTCCATCAAGTACATCAACCAATTATTATATAAGTATCATGTGCAACACTCACAAGTTACAATTAAGGCTCAATTAAATGACTTACCCACTCACCTAACTTGGAGTCCACTCCACTAAACAAATTCACTTTTATTGTCTTCTTTATTTAAGTTGAGTTATAGACTGTAATTGGTAATGGAGAAAGTTACACAAAAACAATAAAGGAGAGACAATTTATTGTTGCCAACTACTCTTCTTTATTTAAGTTGGTATCAGAGCAGTCTATGGCCTACGCCTCCAAGGACCTCACACTACCTTCCAACAGCCCCAAATCAGAGACAGCAACCAAAAGGAAGATGGAAGAAATTAGTACTTTAGAACCTTTCCTCTCTTCTCAAAATGAAGACATGCCAACTGGTTCCCTTGCAAAGAAGAAAATGGTGGTTAAATCAGGTACAGCCTCAATAGGAAGCCCAACATTTGTGAGCCTACTCAATCAAGTAACATCTATCAAATTTGATCGTAGCAATGCCTTACTATGGCAAAATATTATGCTACCCATTCTTAAAAGCTATAAATTAGAGGGGCATTTAACTAAGAAGACTCTAGCCCCTGAAATGTCAATAGTCATCTCACCTTCTGAAGATGACCCATTGGGAATTTACACCCCCAATCTGAGTACGACTTCTGGATAGCAGCATATCAACTCCTGATGGGTTAGTTATACAACTCTATGTCTCCGGAAGTAGCTGCACAAGTTATGGGACATGACAATGCAAAACAACTATGGGACTCAATACAAGAATATTTTGGAGCTCAATCACGCTCACACGAAGATTACAATCGACTGATGCTTCAATAGACTAGAAAGGGAACCACAAAGAGGGGTGAATATTTGTGCATGATGAAGAAATATTTTGATAACTTACACATGGTTGGCTACCCAATGGATATGCAGAGCTTCATCTCACATGTAGTATCGAACTTGATGAAAAATATACACCAATTGTCTGTGTCATACGCAACAAAGAAATGACATGGAGTGAGATACAGTTCGAACTACTCTCATTTGAACAAAGACAAGAAAGCCTCCAAGCCTTCAAAGGTACAATTCCTATAGAACACACTTCTATTAATATGACTAATCATGATCATTCCAGACAAGGCCAACCATTCACCTTCAATGCTCAAGAGAAAGGGAGAAACTCTGAAAATCAAAGGGGCTAAGGAAGAGGTAGTGGTAGATATAGCAACTACTACTTGAGGTCTAGACCAATATGCCAAATATGTTATAAAACAGGACACATTGGTATGATTTGCTACCATCGGTACAATAGGGGAGAAAAGAACACAAATGAACGAACAAATTAAGCTAGAAATCCTCAAGGCACACAGAACAACATCATTTCAAGTGGGACTCCTACGGCTCTCATGGCTATCCCTAAAAGTGTCAATGATTCCTCTTGGTACCTAGATAGTGGTGCAAGCAACCACATCACCGCTGACTATGAAAAGCTAAGCCTCAACTCATAGTATACAGGTAAAGGAAAAATAATGGTAGAAAATGGAGAATGGCTATTAGCTACTCATATTGGAACTTCATTTTTACTAACTAAATTAAAAACCTTAGTGTTAACTCATGTTCCTAGAGTTCCTCAAATTAAAAAGAATCTCATTAGTATTGCTCGTTTAACTCTTGACAATAATGTATATGTGAAATTCCATAACTCTTTTTGTGTTATTAAGAACAAGGCAACGAAGAAGATAGTCTTGGAAGGAAAGCTTGAGAATGATCTCTACAAGCTAAGTGCATCTACTAAAGCCTCTTCATCTAAGGAAGCTCAATGTGCAGTTACCACAAATGTTTTGAAGGAAGATCCAAAATTCTACAACAATTCTTCTGCCTTAGCCGTATTTTGTACCAAAGATATGTGGCACCAACGTATGGGCCATCCATCACCTAGAATTTTGAGTCAAATATTGACTGACTGTAATGCTTCTATCAAAGGAAACGAAAGACTAACTTTTTGTGAGGCTTGCAAATTTGGAAAGGTTCATAAGTTACTCTTTAACCCATCAAACTCAAGAGCCACTCAACCACTTGCCTTAATTCATGCTGACCTATGGGGACCAGCTCCAATTACTTCAACACATGGATATAAATACTATTTATGTATCGTTGATGATTACAACAGATTCATGTGGATTTTCCCATTAACAGCCAAAAGTGAAACAAACAAATTCTTTCAAATTTTCAATAATCAGGTAGAGAAAAAAAATTCAAAACAAGGATCAAAACAATCAGAATAGATGAAGGAACTGTATTTAAACCAGTCATTAGTTTGGCCCAAGAACAAGGTATTCATATTCAATTAGCCTGCCTACACACATCCTCACAGCATGGAAGAGTAGAAAGGAAACATAGGCATATCATCGAAAAAGGACTAACTCTCATTGATCAAGCTAAAATGCCCCTAACATTCTAGTGGGAAGCATTTCACACGGTAGTCTTCCTAATCAACTGAATGCCATCCATTATTACTAAAATTATAACTCCAGTCTACCTCTTAAACAAAATACACCCCGAATATAACTTACTTAGGGTTTTTGAATCTGCATGTTATCCTTGTCTACGCCTATACAAACATCATAAAAATTCCACACAGAGGAATGCCTCTTCATATGCTACAATGATCATCACAAAGGGTACATGTGCTTAACTAAGGAAGGAAGAATTTTTACCTCGCGTCACGTCTTGTTTAATGAAGAAGACTGATAGCACTCTAAAAGTATTATTTTAGGGCCATAAATTTAATAGTTTTGTGAGTTAAATAGTGTACTTTGATGCTTTATTTAATGAATTTGTAGGAACCGAGCATCTGGAGGTAAAAATAGGATTCGGTGTTGTTCGGGCTGAAAAACAAGCCTAAGAATAACAAATTCGGCTAAGAAACGAAAGGAATATGTAAAAAATAAAAGTGCAGATTTTTTGGATAGCGTCTCAACACTAGAATAGTAGCGCTCAATGCTACTTCGAAACTTTTTCTTAATGTTTCAAAAATGCGGTAGCATTTTTGTAATATTAAAGCACAACGTCTCAACTCTATTACATAGCATCTCGGCACTACCGGCAAATTCTATATATACTTCTTTTCGCTGCAAGGGTTCGAGGAGTTCATTTTGGGCACTGTTTCCAGCACGATTTTTGAGGTTCAAGACCAGAATACAGTGGGCATTCATTCTAGAGCATATTTGAAGCTTTTCGAGTGTTCGGGGGTAAAAATCACGAGTACAAGAGTCGATTTAGAGCCAGAGACGGGGAAGAATCAGCTCGGGAGTTTTCGTTTCTCTCTTTATTATTTTGTAATCCATTATGTTGGGTTGTTCAAAACTGATTTTAATAATGTATTCTAGTTAAACCCTATAGTTTAGGGTGTTGGATTGTGTTTATGGATGATTGATTATCGATTTTGAGTTGTGAATGCATTTTTATCACTTTTCTTTTAAATTCCAGTATTTAATCCTTATGTTTATTTAGCAAATAAATGTAATGCATGTTGTTTTACTACTTTGTTCGAAAGAAAGGGTAGTAAAGTGAGAC
>JAOANK020097207.1:0-18588 GCA_026257165.2 Telfairia occidentalis
CGTATCGTTGGAGCTCATGATCTATAGGTCCATTAGGTCCCTCGGCTAGCTCACATCGGATAACACCTTGGAGCAGTGTGGTGAATGACTTCGAAGCGTTCGAATTCGGGTGAAGAAAGAAGGTTAGATATATGAGATATATTTAATGGATTGACGTTTGATTATGAATTAAACGATCGAAGGGAGGCCGAAATAACATTTAAATGGGATTTAAATGTTGTATATATAAATAGGGATTCATATTCGGAAAAAGAGTTTTTTCGAAACCGGGCTCGGTGGCAAAATAACATTTTTTAATATTTGATATTAAAATAATTAATTAAATTAGAAATTGTTTTTAATTTAATTAAATTAATTTTTTATTTTGGTTTTTTGAAATTAAAATAAAAAATGAAAAGGAAAAAAGAAAAGAAAAGTGGAAAGTTTGGAATAATGGAAAATTGTGATTTTCCAAATTCCAAACTCCACATTTTGCCACCTAATTAACATGCTTAATCACCATGGTTGAGTGTCAACCAAAGGTGATGTTTTGATGCATGAAATTGCCTTTAAATAGGCCTCATTTTCGTGCATAAATGGATTGATGAAGGAGTCCAAAATTTGCTCCCAAGTTGGTTGTTCATGTGTTTAACTCTAAGCCAACCTTTGCTCCTTCTTCACCAAAATTCACCAATCAAGCGATCCCACCATCCCGTTCCAAGGTCGGAGAATAGTCGGGAAGACACTAGTCGTGGTCTAGGTGCTGATTGGAGAAGGATTCCACTGGAGATAGGAGGAGGATTTGATCATCAAAGGTGAGTTGCACTAAAACTTTGTTTTTCCTCCTCTTAAGCATGATTTTCCTTAATTATATTGAGCTAATTAGAGTGTATAGATCCTAATTTCGCTGCACATGTATGTTGATACACCCTTCAGGTACATCTTCGTACAACCAGGATGTATCGAGAATGGAGAATTATGAGGCTTAACGAACAATTCGCTCCTAAGACTACCCTCTTGTGGTACACACAATCTTCCTTGGAAAAGTAATCCAAAGTCCGAAGACACAAAAATTCATCTACCTGACCTGACATTACTTCGCTAAACTTTTTAATTACATCAGAATCCTCTTGTTGAGCATTAATAATCCTTGATCTTAAACTTGGCGTCACAGTCATCTGAGCCATAAGTGAAGTAACCTAAACCAATATTACCACTATCTCTGCACGCTGAAGATCTCTACATATCTGTGGTTGTGCGGTAATCAGAGATGACGTATGTGCTGCCTTCCTGCTCACAGCGTTAACTACTACATTAGCTTTACCCGAATGGTATTGGATCTCATAGTCATAATCTTTTACCAACTCCAACCACCTACATTGCTTGATCATGTTAAGTTCCTTTTGCGTGAAAGAGTACTTCAAACACTTATGGTTGGTAAAGATCTATATCCTTTTATGGTACAAGTAATGACTCCAAATCTTAAGAGCAAATACTACAGTAGCTAATTCAAGATCATGCATTGGATAGTTACATTCATAATCACAAAATCTATATCCTTGCCTCGCTGCATTAAAACACAACCAAGTCCCATCTTGGATGCATTACTATAAATCACAAAATCCTTTGTTCCTTCAGGCACGGTTAATACTAGTGCAGTGACTCTCCTTGAGTTTCTCGAAACTAGATTCACAGTCCTCACTCTATACAAATTTATTCCCTTTCCGAGTCAACTAGGTCAAAGAAGTAGAAATACTAGAGAAATCATGCACGGACCGACGATAATACCCAGCCAACCCTGGAAAGCTTCACCTCTTTGATTGTACTCGGGTGAGGCCATTTAATCAATGCTTCTATCTTGGCTGCATCAACCGACGCTTCATCCTTTTACACAACGTGCCCTAAGAAAGACACTTGTTGAAGAAAAAATTCACACTTGGAGAACTTGTCATATAATCTATGAATTCGTAGTGTGGTCAAGACTTTTCTAAGATGTTTGTCATGTTCCGCCTCTATCTTAGAGTACACCAAAATATCATCAATAAATACAATAATAAAGGTATCCAAGAACTCCGTGAACACATGATTCTTCAATTCCATCAATGTTGCTGGCGCGTTGGTTAGGCCAAAAGACATTACAATCAATTCGTAGTGCCCATACGTAGACCTGAACGGTGTTTTAGAAACATCTTCCTCTTTGATCCTCAACTGGTGATTTTTCTGAACTCAAGTCAATCTTAGAAAAAACTGTAGCCCCTTGTCACTGATCAAACAAATCATCAATTTGGGGCAAAGGATACTTGTTCCTCACTGTAACTTTATTCAGTTCTCAATAGTCAATGAATAGCCTCATCGAACCATCTTTCTTCTCCACGAATAGAATCGGTGCACCCATTGAGATACATTAGGGGGTATATATCCTTTATCCATTGGCTCTTGGATCTAAGTCTTGAGTTTCTTCATCTCTGCTAGGGCCATTCTGTATGGAGCCTTAGAGATAGTCGTCGTCCCTGGTCCCAGTTCAATACCGAAGTTCACCTCACGAGCCGGTGGTAAACTTAGGAGATCATCAAGAAACACATCCACAAATTCGTTCACGACAGGTACTATGGTCACTAAAACCTCAGCAATGCTAGTGTCCACTACATTAATTAGCTACCAATGTGCACCGTGGTTCACCATCCTTCTTACCTTCAAAGCTGAGATCACTTCTGGAGCTTCTCCAAGTTGACACCCTCGATACTTGAAACTAGCCTTTCCAGGTGGGTTAAAAATTACTTTTGTCTTCAAACAATCAATGATGGCATGGTTTGTAGACAACCAATTCATCCCAAATATTACATCAAAATCAACCATGTCTAGGACTATTAGTGTCACATCTAACAAATGTCCTGACAGTAAAGCCTTACAATCTTTTACAGACTCTCTACATAATAAAATTACTCCTCTTGTAGTAGAAATTGACACTACATGATCCAATAGTTCTAATTCTAACTCTGTCTTATTTACAAATGACCTAGAGATAGACGAAAGAGTAGAACCAGAATCAAAGAGTACAAATGCATAATGATCTAATACAAGGTAGCTATCACCGTATTAGAGTTTGCCGCCTGTTGTTGTGTGGTTGCAAACACCTTACCCTTGTCTGTGTCAGCTTGGCTCGAGGTTTCAATTGATCCCGAACCATGACTACCACTTCTAGGGCAATTAGTAGTGATGTGTCCTTCTTTGTTGCATTTGAAGCATAGTCTCATTCCAACCATGCAACGACCGTTGTGTTTCCTACAGCAACTCTTGCACAGTGGCTTAGCCGAATTAGGGTTTGACTGCTTATTACTTTGTTGTCCCTGGCCTGAGCTTTGGTTTATTCTAGTGCGATAACGATGTGGCTGAGAAGTTGACCAACCTTGCTCAATTATCCACTTCAATACTGAGGAGGCCCTCGACACTATCGAAACCTGGAACACAGTAGTAGACAATAAGAGAAGCGACCCTCAGGGCTGTGGCATAGTCAGCTGAACTATGGGCGGCCAAAGAGCCTTGAGCCGCGTCCTTCAGGCCCATGATGTATCTCTCTGCCTTCTTGGCCTATGTATCAACTAGTTCAGGAACAAATCTCATCAATCTAGTGAATTCTCATTCGTATTCTTCAACTGTGCGGTTACCTTACTTCAGGTTGAAAACCTCCACCTGCTTCATGTACCTCTCAATAGCTGGATAGTAATGATGGAAGAAGGCTTCCTTGAACTATAACCAAGTGACTGGACCATCTCTGACATTTATTGAAAGTTTTGCATGCTCCCACCATAAGAGAGCATTCTTCCTCAACATGAATGTTGCGCAATGAACCTTCTGGTCCTTCAGGCAGTCAATATATTGAAATATGGTTTCCATTGAGGATAACCACGACTCAAAAACTGTAAGGTCTACAGACACTCCACAAAGATTTCGAAGTCGTACTTCTTGAAGTCCTTCATAAACTTGGCTCGAATCGACGCGCCTTCACATTCTGGAAGTACTCGATCAACTGCATTAACCAATATCGTATCCACCAAGGTTTGTAGCACTTCCAGCAACATTGATGCCATCGTCGGCTAGGGTTGTGCAGCCGATGAGCAGCGGGCTGCACCTGAGGTGAATTTCCCGATTGAGCGTCAGGTTGAGCAGCAAGCTACTTTTGATGCAAATCTTCTGGCTGAACCTCAAGCTGCTCTTGGCGTTCAGCAGGAGCTGTCGGTTGTGGGACTGCCCGACCCTTTCCTCTACCATGACCACGACCATGTCTATCAGCTCCACGTCCTCACGGTGGCATTTTCTAATCATTAACTTAAGTCAGTTATTTAACCGCAATCATACAAGGTTCACAACAATTGTACAATATACTACAACACGCTCAACTACAATCATTTCAAATACAAAGTGAATAATGTTACAACAACATGCTTAACCTATAACAATGCTATCCAAATAACTTTTCATTAACAACTACATACTTGATGGTGACAAGGTGGTTACAACTTTGTCATGGAGATTTACTTATGACACCTTTATGCTTATGATGCAAGTAGTCTACAAAATCTAAAACTGGGTTGTGATACCAACTGTAACAGCCCAACTTAAAACGACGTTAGGATCGGTACTACATGAATGCATAAACAACTAAAGACTCAGATTCAAACTCAATTTTCAAATACCTAATCAAAAACCTTATACTTCCAAAGATTTTAAAGGCAAGATCCCAACTAGAGTCAACAATACCTATAAAAACAAAACCAAATCTTCAAAACATAGAAATAATTGAATATCCAAAAATCTCAAGTAATGGCAAATGTTTGTAAGAAAAAAATATAATGACTATTTGATGGCCTTGTAACCTCGTATGTCATGCACGTTACGTTCGTTGCCTAAAAAAATTAATAACGTAAGTTGAGTATTTTAACAAATAGTCATTAAGTAACACCGCCTACGAAGTTAGACCTACATACACACACATTCATGCAAACTTAACATGTAGTCTTTTGGGACCTATCATTCAATGGTTGATAATATATTGTGTTTATCATGCTGGGTGAACAACAATCTTTATCTCACCATGGCGTCATCTCACTTTGAATACGAGTGTTGCGTCGTCGATTTAAATGGGAAGACGACTGTAACTGATGCTAGATGACACTCATTCAGCATAGTCGAGTTCTCGTCCAACACTAACCCTTTCAGTGTGGGAGGCGCTTGTCACCCTCATATAAATCATGGTTCATGGTTTTATTGTTCATGCAAGGTCCCACATACATACGACATGAAATCTTAACATCTACATCATGCACCTCATACTAAAGTAAGCATCGCCACATCACAATTTAGCAAACAATTCCCAAGCATGCTAATACATACAGTAGGATGTCACCTAAACTTATCAAGGTCATACATGCCAATATGCCACATCACATGTTATGGTTTACAATTTCACACATAGCATATTATACTATTTACAAGACACCCTACACATACATGTATAGAATAGTCATATGCATACATCATCCAACCTAAGCCCTTAACGGGTCTGTAAGTGAAGTCACTTACCTCTAACGAGTCCTATAACTTCCCTAGCAAGTCGGTCAAAGGATCACTCAGTTAACCTACAGTCAAAAATGAAAATTCACTTAGAAAATCATCTTAAACTAACTTTTAATGGACTTTGAGGCTAGATGTACGGTCAACACACAGTTGAGAGCTTACTATTTAAGAACACCGACCCTATGCACCGCCACTTTTCGAGTCACGCACCATCAAACCTAAAACTTCAAGTCACTATGATTCCAATGCCATGGACCACGCACTAAACGGAGTTGTCACCCGTCCACCCGCGCAACGTAAAGTCGGCGCATGTGGCTCACACGCCGCTTGTGGGTAGAATCTTTCCAGCGCGTGAGAGAACACCCTTGCTCCGTTCTACGTCTCATTTTCACCAATGTGTAGATCTGGTCCTCGTAGTCCTTTTCCACCTTTCGTTGCACTTAAAATCCAACTTTTTGGCCAGAAAAAGAAGGGAAAACATGATTAATGGTCATACTGAACAAAACTAAAAATTAAAACCCACAATCTTACCTTCTAGATTTGAGGCTCCTCCCTTACCTTAGCCACCCATTGCCAGAAACAAGATCCACTTGATTTGTGAAAGAAAATAATGATAAAAACTATCAAAATACCAGAAACACCTATTGAGCCTTTTACTGGCAATCCCAAGCACCCATGTCAGATCTGGACCAGCTGCTAGTGGAAAAAGTGTGTCCAAGGGAAAGATTTCGAGAGAGGGAATAATTAAGAGAGATAGAGAGGGAGATGTTGAGACTTGAGAGATGAAGAGGTAACGTAAGATTGAGGGAGAGGGGGAATAAGGGTGGAGGCTAAGGTTCAACCTTATGCTTAAATAGGGCACATGGTCTTACCTAACCCTAACCTATCTTAGGTTATTTACCACAATGCCCTTAAAGCAAAATCCCTCCTCGTTTTATATATATATAAAGCTTTCCAATCTCATTACCAATAACTAACTAAAGAACTAAATAATTACATAAAGAGTTACATCGTCCACCGGAGGTTCTGGCTATAGTGCTGCTCGACTCTTGCCTCTGCCCCGCTTTTCGTTTCCTTGAACTCTTAGAGGATGATCTAATTACTAAACTAAAGTCAGCTAACTTTTTCATGCCCTAAATTATGTATTCACATTCATCAGGCTCATCAATCAACATACAACTAACTGCATCATACTCGATAAAAATCATGAAATCACAACATCATGCTTAATTCAAGATAAAGTATACTTCTTAATGTAATGACGTACCTGGTAGTGACGAGGTGGTTACTATATGGTCTGCTTATGATGTAAGCAATCTACAGAATCTCAACTGACCTCTGATACCTACTATAACGACCCGACTTCTAGGACTTAGACTTAGTTAGGATCATTACTACATACATACTTAAAACAACGTTAAACCAAAATATAATAAATAAAAGATATAATTTTATTGAATAATGCTTAAAAGTAGAATAAAAGCTCAAAACCTTAATCGAGATCCCAACAAAAAAACATGCAAAAATCCAAGAACTTAATATATCATTAACATAAATTGAGTTTTAAAACAATAACTACTTTAATCTTAATGCAGGAATATATAACTCTTGACCATGGCATATAGGAACCCAAACTCGTCATATACCATGCCCATTACCATTACATAAAAAAGATTTTGTAGGAAAAGTTGAGTATTTTTAACAAATACCCACTAAGTGACACCGTGTATGGGGTCAGACATACAGGCACATACAGTCATGCATAGTCATGATATGAACATTTGGGACCTATTCTTGATCAGTTAAAAACATTTTTTTTCTTTTAATTCTGGGTGAACAACCTTTATCTTGTCATGAAGCCACCTTAACTTTAGGTACAACTGTGAGCCCTCAATTTATGGGGGTATGCTACTGCAACTGATGGTAATATTGGGATTTATGCCCTAAGCACATGGCATCATGTAAAATATAATGATTTAAATAAGATAAACTTCAATATTATTTGTGCATCTTGTCAAATTTAGCACCATTCAATGTTTAATCACTCCTTAGGCACTAGATGTGTTTTTAAACTTGATAGTATAAGATAGACGAGAGGATCAAGTTTAAGAGTAGTGGCCTAAATGGTCTACAGTATATGGATACGGTTGAGGACCTTATTCTGATACATTGTTGATACGATCCGCTTTGTAACTATTACAAATGGTCTTATCTGGATAGTTCATGTGATGACATGTGAGTGGAGCTATCTTATGCAATGGGATTGCATAAGACTAAACCTCGATGTGTTCTACACATTTTTTGTAAGATCGTTAAAAGAAAATGTAAACACATCACTAGGATATCATAGGTCATTTGATCTTAATCTTGAGTGTGTTATGAACTCATGCCTATGCGAGTGTATTCTTTGAGTAGCGTGATAAGAGTAACTTAATTGTTTGCTCTATAAACCTCATATCTTGGGAACACATTCAATTGGGGGAGCTAGGAACATTCCAACACGAGACGGAATTCACAGCCACTCAATAGTGGAAAGTGCAAAGTATGCATTTCTCGATATTGAGTGAGTATATAAGTGATTCCCTTAATGTGTTGGTCTAGAACTTGGATAAGAGGGTACCCACCTTCTTGATACCCCAAGACAGATTTTTCCAAGATGAAATTTATAGAAGGCTATTCATTAGAGAACCAGTGGTACTGAAGGTGTAAAAGGTGGGGCTAGGGGAAAAATGGTAATTTCACCTAACCGGAACCATGAGTCACTTTTTAAAGAATCAGATGAGCTGTTATGGTTATATTTGTGGACATAACTCATGTACAACCTTAGGTTTGTAGTGAAGTTACCTTGGGTTAATGGTGGGGTTGGTTAGTTGAAGAGTTTGACTCACTGATCTTAACCAATTGAGCACCACGTTGTAGGTTCATAAGGTCCCCTTTCTAGCTCGTTACCTCTGCAATGAACACTTGATTTGGAGAAAATTAAATAATAGAGATTAGTTAATTTTTAATTAAATTATTTAATTTGGATATTAATAATAAATTAGATTTATTATTAATTAAATTACAAATTGGGATAATTAAATTTGGCTATTAATAATAAATGAGATATATTATTAATTAATTAGAAATTGGGCTGATTGGATTTTGGAAGTCCAATAGCTAGACTAGCTTTGGGCCAAATTACATAAAAAAGGAGCTCATACAGATTTGGAAGTCCAATGGGGTATGAGTCAGTGTTAGGGTCTATGGAAGATTCCATGAACGCAAACTCATGAGATGAGAGCTGAACAATTATTTATAAAAATTAAAAAGTGATTTTAATTTTTATCATTAAATTAGAAAATTTAAAAGCTCTTGAGGTTTTGCCTCTATATAAGCAAACTTATGGTCAAAACCTAAGTAAGTCATTGCTTCCTCTCCTCCCAAGAGCTACTAATGAAGAAAATATGTTTTCTTCTGAGTTTTTCCAAAGGTGCCCAGGGTTTCTAATCAATGCGCCCGCTTTCACTACTCCAGGTTCTAGATTGGATTTGGGAAATTTCCCTTCAATTGGTATTAGAGTGATCTTTAACCCTTTTGATTAAAAGGTTGGTGGGAATTTTTTTTAAGAAAATTGATCAATTGATTTTGTTCATGTATATATGATATGTGTTTTGTGGTTTGCAATTTGACTAGTTAGGCATATTTGTTTGGCGGTAGTAGTATTTTTTTATTAGATCATTTATAAAAACTCATAAGGGTATAGAATTTTTTATGTATTTTTCTTTCAATTTATTGTAATCGTGAGAGAAACATGAAAAAGTTCATTTTTTTCCTGGCGGGGGAGGAATCCATCAGCAGTGACTTCCATTTGTTGAAGCCACTAAAGTCCAATAAAAAAAAAACCTAAATCGCTGCTGGACTCAGGAAACAATTCTCGTTGGTGGTATCATGAGGCATTTTATGCAGTTTTAAAAAAAAAAGAATGGAAAACTTGTTGGAATTGCAAGTTGATTGAATTGTTCAATCATTAGAGGATTGGTGAATACTTTACTGAAGTTGTGGGGGTGGAATTGGTTTTCCTTCTTAATGGCTTGTTTTCCGGCACTAAATTAAAGGAGAGGAAGTTTTTCCATTTTCCTCTCTTCAATTGGATGACTTTCGGCCTGAGCCGACTCCAAGCGGTTGCCGGCAAAGGAATACATGAATTGTCATTCAGTTGCAGCCGAGAGTTTTTTATTTGTTTCAACGATGGCTTCACAATTGTGGTGACTGATTGTTAATAAGGAAGAGTTGAAGTTACGGTTTTGCTAAACCTTAATTTTAAGAAGACTCTTAAATAAGAAATTGAAGGCCAAGATATTTATTGATGATTAAAATGATGTAATTTAATTTTTGTGTTCAATTTCTTAGAATATGTAAAATATGCAGGTCAAATTTGCTTTTAATTATTTAAGTTATATGCTTGATATAGTTTTAAATAATTTTAATTATGCATGTAATGTATGATTATTTTGCATGTTGATGTATGCTTCCAGTTACATGGCATAGTGTATGACATGTAGTTTTTTTTTTAAATTCCCACTATAGATTATGAATTCATGTATTTTAAAATAATTATTATTTTATGGAATGTTTGAATGTTTCCTAATTTGATTCGGTTATTAATTTAGTTAATTAAATTTATAACAGTTCTAGAATTATATTGAAACTAAATTAGTTTTTAAATAGTTTAACAATTAATAAAAACTAAAATTAAGTAATAAATATGGATTTTATTTATTTAAATAAATTAAGTCTTAAATCTACATAGGTTTATTAATTGTTTGAATTAAGTGTTAATTAAAAATAAATTAAATTAAATAAAAATTGCCCATAAGGGAACTCTGTCTAAGGCAAATTCTGACTAGGATGAGATTTTTAAGTGGACCAAAAGGGAACACCTCAACTTAGAAACCAATCTTGGAGTTGAATTGGTCACTGTTTTATTCAAATTCATTGAGAGATCCATATTAAAAAGAATAGTTTTAATTAAGTCAAAACTCGGTAATTCACATTAAAATTAACCTAACTCCCGTTAAAGAGTTAAATAGATTAGGTTGGAGTGAACTTAGAAATTTTGTATTCAACCCAAAAAATATATATATATATTTTCTGAGTTTTGAAAATCTAAAAACATATTAAAATATTGAATGGGAGAAGGATATATGACAATATATCCTACAATCTCCATTGTTGGGTTCACAATGTGAGGTTCATGTGGGCCTCGCGATGGCTTTTGTATCGTCCCCCTACAGAAGGTATTTACATGGATTAATATCAGGGTGAATCTCCTGAAAAGGATAGGATAGTAGTTTTGTTCCAATACTTGACCTACCTTACAGCAGCACTTGTTGAGATAAAACTATCGGATCTAAAATGTAACGCTCCACTATTTAGTTTTACCATTTATGAGGTTATTTTAGATTAATTATTTAAGTGGTGAGATTTATTTTTTTTGAATTATTTCCTTCTTTTGTCTAAACAAGGATAGTAGAGAGGAATTAGGAGGATAATTTAAGTTTAAGTTTAGAAGAAGATAAGAGATGATTTGAGATAAAATAAAAGAAAATAAGAAATAGGATTTGGGGTGTACCCCTTTTAAATAGATAGAGAAGGAACCTAGCCTACAATTTTGAAAGAAACATCAAACCCTCTTTCTCATCACCCTCTCTTCCCACCCTCTCTTTCTTACCTCTCACACACTACCCGCTCTCTCTCTTATCTCTGGCAGTGGCAGCACAGAGGAGAAGGCGGCGGTGGCGACAGGGTGGTAAATGGTGACAAGCGGCAGCAGCGCTCCCCTCCCTCTCTCTCTCTCTCTCACACACACACACACACACGCACAAGAGCCACCAACGGGTTCATTGGGCTTCGGCGAGAGCCAGTTGCAACACCACTCCGATCGAAGTCAACTGGTGTAAACACCGTAAGCAGCGGAAGGGAGCACCATCAGCGAAGACGTGTGCGTGTGAAGCATTCAAACAGCAGGGTTCGACAGGCGCGTGAGGCACACTGAGTTTGATTTTCGGTGCGTGATATTGCCCATTGGGTAGTTTAGCGACTGAGCTACGCGGAACACGAAGAAAAGCCCCCTCACTGGCGACAGCGCATGGGTGTTGTTGGACAGTGTTGTGCTACTTACCATACAACAAGCTTGGTATAATTCCTTCCCAAATTCCTAACCAATTTAACGTTAAGGCCTAAATTCGTGGTTATTTCACTAATAATCTTAACTTTCGGGAATTATGTAGGAAAATCGGTTAGGGAAAATAAACCGGCCTAGCAAGGGTTATTCTAGAATCTTTTAGGAAAATAGGTAAATGGCTCCGCTCACGGAGAAGCCTTCGGATTGGGATAGATAGATTGTATGATAATTATCTTGTAAAAATATCTAACGGTTTAATATATGTTGTAGGTCGACATTGAACATGTTTGTATGATCTTATGTTCTTCTTGTCTATAGAAATACCAGATTGAATGTCATGATATGTATAAGCATGTTGACTGTTGATGCATCGACTGATGAATATGATGAGTGTCTTAGATATTGTAAGATTCACGAATAAAACATGTGTTCAATATGATTGTTAAGTTAATTGGGATTTATGTATGGACTATTGTCTATTGCACGGACTGAATTGATTAATGGCAACCTCCCCCAATTTAGACAGTCGGTGTTAGGGGGGGAGGGGGGCCCAGCTACACTGATTGAGTGTCATCTATCATCAAATAGTAGTAGAACCCCTTGAGAAGTCTCACACTAGTACTCCAGTGGTGGCACTTGTAAGGGAGTGAGTACGCTGTCATTGAGAGGATTTTTAAAAGACATGTCATAATGAATTGGCTGCTAGCTTAGACTGAAGAATGAATTCGCTACTACCCTAGACTGAAGAATGAATTCGCTACTACCCTAGACTGAATCATGAATTGGCTGCTATCCCAAATTGAAAACGCTAATATTGCACATGAGCATTGCATGATTGTATGTGTTTGCATGTCCAACCATGGGTTGGGTTGCTTACTGGGTATGTGTTTTACATACTCAACCTTTTTTTAAACTTTTTTTTTAAGTAATGGCAAGGAGTACTAGATGGTTGATGAGGATCGGTTGTGGAGAAGGCATGGTCGAGTCACATAGTTTTTTGCATCTTTAGTTATTTTATTTTCAGTTTTCGATTCAATGGGAGATTACTTATTTAGTTATTTTGTATTATTGAACTATTATGAGTTTTAGCATTCTTATTAATTTTTTTCTAGAATTTTCAATATTTTATTATTATTCTTTTTATTAAATTGGGATCCCGATAATTTATATTTAATTATTTCTCTACGATCTTTGCTATTTTAAAATCAATTAAATTTCTAAATGTAAATCTCGAATCATTTCATCGTTTTAAGCATGCATGATTGTGATATTAGGAAATTGAGTCTTAAAAAGTGGGGTCGTTATAGTTGGTATTAGAGCAAATGCAGTTCTATAGACTGCTTACATTGTAAGCATTAATGTGACCATGGCTAGATAATAACCACCTCATCACCACCTGCTATGCCATTATTGTTTTTAGAATGTAAATTTTAATTTTGCGTAGAATACTTGTCTTTTTTTTATTGAAGCATGTTATACATTATTGTGTATTAGAAAGACCAGATTGTATGCTAGAGTAGCTAATTAGAATTAATTTTAGAGCAATGCCTCCAAGAAGAAGAGGAATATGGAGGAGAGGCTGACCGAGTAGGGGACTAGTAGTCCCACGACTAACATCTCTTGTTCCGCAACTTGAGGAATAACTTGAGGTCCATTACGAGGAACAACCTGCGGAACCACCAATAGGGCAACAAGTAGGGCAAACGCAATCGATAGTAGCATCCACAATTCTGGAATCCCTTCAATTGCTCATACAAAGTACCGTGGCTAGTCAGGTTGCCCAATTGGTTCCAGACTGTGGGGAAATGTGCACTTCAGCTAAGTACTTGCACGATTTTAGGAAGTATGACCCCTCAAATACTCACTGGTGTATCCGTGGATCCAACAAATGCAGAAGCATGACTGTCTTCTCTCGAGACCATCTTCCATTACATGGACTGCCCTAAAGAACAGAAGGTGCGTTTCGCAGCCTTCATGCTGAGGGAAGACGTGCTGCTATGGTGGGAGTCAGCTGAATGATCTATGGATACCACTACAGGACAAATTACATGGCTTTAGTTCACGGAGGCTTTCTTCCACCAATATTACCCAGCTGTCATGAGATTCAGAAAACCAGAAGAAGTTCTTGAACCTAAAGCAAGGGAGTCATTTAGTTAAGGAGTATGAGCGCAAATTTACCAAGGTATCGAGATTTGCACTAGAGTTAGTCAACACAAAGACCAAGAAAATTGAACGTTTCAAAGGAGAATATTCAAGGAATAGTAGTAGCCTTAGAACCATCGAATTATGCGGCGACCCTACGAGTGACATCCCTTATTGACCAACATCCGACTAGTGATCATCAATCACATCAATGCCAAGAAGAAACTCGGGCCAGAAGATGAAGTTCGATAAGAACCACTCTCACTCTCAATGACATCAGCACAACTTTTTAAGGTCAAACTAGACCCAAGGTTAGGATCAGTAGACGGGTAAATCTCAAAATGCTAAACAAAACAAGGCACGTGTAAGAGTTGCAGAAGGAAGCATTGGGAACGTTGCAAGAGCGGCAACGAGCTGTGTCTTAAATGTCATCAAGAGGGATACATAGCTTCAACCTGGCCCAAACCTATTGCAGGAGGATCGAGGCAGGCTATAGTAAGGCAAGGTTTTTGCCACCACTCGATAAGAAGCAGATTCCAATTCTGTGGTGATAGGCACTTGACCTATTCTAGGCCACTATGCTTTTTTATTATTTGATTTGCGTTCCTCACATTCTTTCATTTCTACATCATTTGTAAAATAAGCTAGATTAGAACTGTAACCCTTAGGCTTTGTAATGTCGGTCTCCACTCCAGCCGGAGTGATGAGGCTAGCTAGCGAGTAGGTGAACACCTGTAAAGTAGTAGTGTGAGATCATCTATTTGATGTGACACTAATAGTGTTAGACATGTTTGACTTTGATGTTATAATTGGCATGGAATGGTTAGCTGCAAACCACGCAATTATTGATTATTTTAAGAAGAAAGTAATCTTCAATCCTCCTTCGGGGCCCACTTCAAGTTTAAGGGATCACAGACCAAAATCATGCCTAGAGTAATCTTTGCACTAAAGGCAAGAAAACTTATATATCAAGGAGTCTATAGACTATTGGCCAGTGTGGTCGACACTAGGCGTAGAGAGACCATGGTGGATTTAGTATCTATAGTAAGAGAGATCGCAGACGTTTTTCCAAATGATCTTCTAGGTCTACCGCCAACGCGAGAAGTAGATTTTAGCATTAAGCTCAAACCAGGGACTGCTCCCATATCCAAAGCCCCCTATAGGATGGCTCCAGCTGAGCTGAAGGAACTAAAGACACAAATCTAGGAACTATTAGACAAGGGATTCATTTGTCTCATTGTCTCACCTTGGGGCACGCTAGTGCTGTTTGTGAAGAAGAAGCATGAGTCAATGCGATTATGCATAGACTATTGAGAGTTGAACAAAGTAACAGTGAGAAACAAGTACCCTCTACTGGGAATTGATGATCTCTTCGACCAATTACAAAGAGCAGCTGTCTTCTCCAAGATCGATCTACGGTTCGTTATCATCAAATGAGGATAAGAGACGAAGACATCCCAAAAATGTCCTTCAAATGCAGATACAGACATTATGAGTTCGTAGTCATGTCATTGCGACCAACCAATGCGCTAGCAGTGTTCATGGAATTAATGAATAGGGTGTTCAAGAAGTTTCTGGATACATTTGTGATCATATTCATCGATGATGTCTTGGTCCACTCTAAGACAGATTTATAACATGAAGAGCACCTTAGGAAGGTGTTGACCAAGCTAAGGGCTAACAAACTTTATGCCAAATTCTCCAAGTGTGAATTTTAGCTGAGCCAAGTGACTTTCTTCGGACACGTAGTATCCTAAGACAGTGTTTATGTAGATCCAACTAAGATAGAAGTTGTGATCAATTAGTTTCGTCCAAGAAATTTGAGCGAGTTCAGAAGTTTCCTAGGGCTAGCAGGCTACTATCCAAGATTTATGCCGAACTTTTTTGAGGTAGCTGTACCCTTGACACAATTAACATGTAAAGGCAATAAATTTACATGGAACAAAGAATGTAAGGTGAGTTTTCAGGAACTCAAGTGGAGGCTGGTTATCGCGCCGGTACTTACAGTACTGGAGGGCATTGGTAATTTCGTAGTATACAGCGATGCCTCGAAGAAAAGACTAGGGTGCGTATTGATGCATCATCGCAAGGTCATCGTCTATGCTTCTTGCCAGTTAAAGAACTATGAACATAATTACCCGACACATGACTTGAAGCTCACAACAATGATGCATGCAGAGAAGATTTGGAGACACTATCTTTATGGTGAGAAAATCCAAATCTTCACAGACCAAAAGAGTTTAAATACTTCTTTACTCAGAAGGAGTTGAACATGAGACAACGAATGTGTCTCGAACTAGTGAAGGACTACGACTACAAAATTTTGTGCCATCCAGGTATGGCTAATATAGTGGCAGACGCCCTCAGTAGAAAGACGACACACACTTCGACGTTGATCACTATCCAAACCCAAATACAGAGAGATTTAAAGCAAGCAGAGATAGTAGTGGTAGTTGGCGAAGTGTCTGCACAATTGGCTCAGATGATTACCACATCTAGTTTAAGGCAGCTCGTCATCGATACATAGTAGAAAGACCAATACTTAGTTGAAAAGTTCGAGCAGTTACAGTCTGGCCAGATCGAAGAATTCACATTGTCTCTAGAATTTGTACTACAATTTTAAGGACGTTTATGCTACCTCAGGAGGTTGGTCTTAAGAATGAATCATTGACGGAAGTTCACAACTCACCATTTTCCATACGGGCAGTACTAAGATGTATCAAGACTTGAAGCAAATCTATTGGTGGCCTAACATGAAGAAAGATGTTGCAAAATTTGTAAGTAAATGTTTAGTTTGCCAATAGGTGAAGGTGCCGAGACAAAAATTAGTAAGATTAATGCAACCCTTGAGCATGCCATAATGGAAATGACATTTCCATGGATTTCATAATAGGGTTTCCTAGGAGAGCCAAAGGCTATACAATAATCTGGGTGATAATCGATAGGCTTACTAAGTGAGGACATTTCCTCCATGAAAGATCTACTTATTCTGTGGAGCGGTGGGCACAACTACACCTAGAAGAGATAGTTAGACTGCACGTGGTGTCTGTCTCGATTGTCTCTGATAGAGATCCTCGATTCACCTCCACCTTCTGGCAAAGCTTACAAAAGGCGGCAAACAAACGATTAGATTTCAGCACTACCTTCCACCCACAGACTGAGGTCAAACGAAACGTTTGAACCAAACCTTAGAGGATATGTTGCGGGCTTGTGTATTGGACTTTGCAGGAAGTTGAGACTCACACCTACACCTAATGGAGTTTGCGTATAACAACAGTTATCAAGCGACCATAGGGATGTCACCATTTGAAGCACTTTATGGAAAAAAGTGTAGGACACCATACGATTTTTTTTTTTTTTTTAGTTTAACAACATATGAGGTTCAGGATTTAAACCCTCAACCTTTTGGTTAAGGACATATGTCTTAACCAGTTGAGCTATGCTCAGTTTGGCAAAACGAAAAACATAAGTTATTTACAAAAGAAATTTATAAACCACATCAAAGTTTGCTTCATATCTAAATTATACCTATACGTACTACTATACATAGATATAGATATAAATGAGGCTATAGGAGTGAAACGTTCCCTTCCCATTTTGCCTTTCTCCATTTTTTAAATTCGTTTGTAATTTTTTTTATTTATTGTTTTAATTTCTTCAAATTAAATAAATATCAAAACTAAACGTCAAATTTGTACTTTTATTTCATACTTTAATTTTAGCTAAATCTATAATTTTTCTTATTATGTATGAATGAGTTATGAAAGAGGTTCTTTCTCTCCCTATTTTAACCTCAACATTTTTTCAATTATCTATTTTATTCTTATAATTTATTAATTGTTAATATTAATAATAGCTTTAGATGAGAAATGACATTTATGATTGAGATTTAGGTAGTTCAATCGTCTTCCCATTTTCCGTTTCATTATTTTTCTTAAGCATTTTTTGTCTTTTTGGTAAAAAGATATTGAAATAATATCTTTTTATTTATTTATACATTATTGATAGTTAATTTTAACATATAATTAAAATATAATTCAAAATATAATTAATAAAATATATTTTTTCAAAATAATTTAGGGAAGGGTTAATATTTTTACAAATATTCTACTATTCTAATTAAATATAATTAATTAAGTAAATTTGTTAATATATAGTTCATATAAGTGTAAAGGTTTTATAGAAATTTTAAAATTATAAATAAAATGTAATTTATTTATACTTAAAATTTTACCGTCAACCGTTATTTTTTTATTTTCTTAGTTTACAATATGTGAGGTTGCTTTAGTTAGAAATATATACTTTTGCTAGTTGAGCTATGTTTAGGTTGACGACTAGCATTATTTTCAAATATGTAAATACAATGTGCAATGCACACATGAGTGACAATCATAATAGCATACCCAAATATCAAAAGCAAAGAAAGAGATCACTTTGCTCTAGATTTCATATTTTAAATTATTTATTACAAATGGAGTGGATCAATCAGCCCAAACTACTTCATTCATACTTTGCCTAGTCAAATGCATGTTAGGTTAGCTAAGCCAACACTGCTGATATCTCCAATGCAATCTTTCCAGAAAGCCTTCTGTTCTTCATCTTCTCATCCACTTCCCATAGCTCTGGCAAAGCTTCCCTGATATTGTGAATGTTTTCCAATGCATAATCCACACCATTTGTCCTGTTGGATGAGCCCACCTGCAAAACCCATGTCTTCAATTTTTAAA
>JAOANK020097310.1:0-18586 GCA_026257165.2 Telfairia occidentalis
AGTCATTTGAACGTTTTATGCATGCATGATTGTAACGATTCTAGGAAATTGAGTCTTAGAAAGTCGGGTCGTTACAATTTTTTTTCCTTCTTTTGAATAAGATTTAATGTTTCTTTGATGGAAACATATTTGAGATGATCGTGTTGAGAAATTCAAAGATAATCTTCATTTTTCCTCTTTTTGTCACTAAACCCTTTTCTGTAACTAAAAATCGATATACTTGAGTAAGAAATGGAATACCTAGAATCAATTCTTGTCCAAGGTCTCTGACCAACAAGAATGAATTGAGAAAGCAAATTCCTTCCTTGCATATATGAACTTTGGGAAGTTTGAATTGAATGGTCAATCGTTGTCCATTGGCATTGAACAACTTTTCTTGAGTTTTTTCGAAAAAGATTGTTGAGATCAATCCTTCTTGAATGCAATTTTGATCGGTACTAGTGAATACCTTTTATGGAACTTTATTCGATCAATAGTATTGAGGAATGTTGCTTCTTCATCGCTTCGATTTTCATCAGTGGAAACTGATGGAACTTTTTCATCTTGTCTTGCAGTAGCTTTGATGAGATCAGTACGTAAACTGATCATATTTGCATGCATGTCTCGCATGGATAATTCCATTGTCGTCATGCGCCTTTTGACATCTTTTAATTCTTTTTAAAAATCTTGAGTAGTCACATTCGGACCTCTTTCTTCATCAAAATGGTCATAAATGGTTTTGATATTGAAAGGTTGAAGATGTTAGGCATGTTGGATCTGTTCCCTTTCTTTCTCGTTTTCATTGGAACAATATCCTTGAAGTTTTGAAGTAAAGCTTCTTTAGCATTTAGATCCTCCGTTTTGTTGATCATATCGAGTATTAACTCTTGATCTTTTGTGAGGACATTGCTCGAAGGTAGACATCTTGCACAGTCACAATCCTTCAGGCATTCTTCATTATCAGAAGATTGAAGGGATGAATCTGAATCAGTTTCTTCATGAATTTGGAGAACTTCATCATCTTCTTCTGATGAGTACTCATGATCAGATTCAAATGTGGCTAATATAGAGTTTTTCAATTCATCCTCTATATTGAGTTCTTGAATTCTTTTGAGAAGTGGACACCGATTAGCATAGTATCCTATCTTTCGACATTTGTAGCAAACTGCTTTCTTTTCTCTAGAGTGAGTAGAAGGCTGCTTTGAATACCTACTTGATCTTCTGGGATAACTCTTTTGATAAGAAGACCTTTTGTATGGTTTGTATCTTCTACCATACTTTTGAGTATATTGAGAGTACTGAGGCTTTGCATAATGCTTGGCCTTCTTTCTCTTTTGAATTGAAGGTGGTTGGAGTTTTCCACAACCATATTGCTCGCAGAACTTTCCTATTTCACCTCCTTGAGCATTGAATCCTGCACTTTCCTTCTTTTTGGAGTTTTTGATTAGTGCAGATTTTGATACCTTCATTGACTATCATGTTCGATATGTCTCCAAACGTAATAGATTCCCAAGGAATTCTATTATTGAACATCTCATTTAATTTGAGGTGAAGTCTGGCGCTAAATAGCTTTGGAAGTCCATCAATAAACTGCTCCTTCCATCGATTTTCTCTACAATCTGTTCTGACGTAGAGTTTGGTCAGGATTGATCTTGATACCATCGAAAATCTTCGAGGGTACTAATTTTGAGGTTATTGAGTATTTATGTTGACTTTTCCTGAAATATTACTGAATCACCTACAAATGTCTTTGCGATCAGGAAAATTATGGTGTTACCCCATCAAATTCGTTATTTTCCATTTTGATTGCAAGCATAACTTGCATGCACTGTTCTGGTGTAAGATCTTGATCCCACCAGCCTTTTATGTTACCACTGAATCCTGAAATAATAAGATTTGCAATGGCTTGATCAGAGTTTCCTTTTGATCGATATGCGATTGCTACAATGAACATTTCTTGAATAACATTTAGGACTTGATGGTCAGATAATCCATCAATATTCCATTGTTGAACTAACTATCCGTCATACGATCAATAGACAATACTATAATTTTCTTCATACTGGACATCGACCAAAGATGGCCTTGGAAAATAATTTTTTGTTCTCCCTTTGGAAGCACGCTGGACTACGGGATTAATAGCCAGAGGTGTATCAATTTTTGAATCACTTTGGATGCTTCATGGGGAAACCTTCAGAACATTTATTGAAGTGGAGGAAGCTCCTTGCTGCCTTTGAAGTTGTAATTTCTCCATTATGGACGTTATTTCCTGGAGAATATCTACTTGGATTGATCCAAGTTTGATTTCCACTCTTGTTATTTCATGAGGAACAAACAGGGGGTAGTTCGATTGATTGGAGGTAGTTCCGTTGGATAAAATTCTCCTCTTGGAACTGTTTGAGTATGGTTCTCGATTCTATCCATCTGTTGAGCCATAGTGGAAAGAATCTTATTGGAGAAATTATTTTGATGTTGTATATTCCTTATATCGCTAGGAATAATTGTTGCTGCTTGATCATCCATCGCTTTGAATGGTGATGTTTTGATCTTTGTTTGAGAACTTTCTCTTGTGGTAAAAATGATTTCTTCCATAGGAGGATGCGTTTGTATACTTCATCCTCCTCTGGTAGTATGCCAAGTAGGAAGACCTTTGAGGGTATTTATTTGAGCATATCCTTCATGGTTTGTTAACCATTGGAAAAAGGATATATTAGATTGAATCTGCTTCATGGTGGCAATCCAATCTCTTTTGAGTTGCTGTCGTTCTTCTAGAGAATAATACTTTCGATACATCTCCCGGCTTTGAGAATATTGATCTCCGTTGAAATCGTCTTCTAGAAGTTAATAATCAGGCTTGAAGGGGTTTCCATGTCAGTTTGAGTTGGTGAGAATGGTCCTTCATATTGAATTTCAAATATTGAGTGATCAAAATCCATAGATTTTATTCGTAAGGAAGAGAATCGTGGATCTTTTTGAAGAATAGGTTAAGATGGCCTGGTGGTTGAAGTACTAGGCCTTGAGTCAAGAAATTCTTTGACGTTTGGAGTATCCTGTGATATTTTAGTAACTTACTGATCCGTCAGGATGTTTCACAATTTGATCTAGCTTTGACTCCTTTGGAGGTGGTTGAAAAGCATTCTCGAGTTTCTAATTTGGATTTCGAGTAATGTGATCCCATGATAGCATCTACAGGACCGTAGTTGAAATTTTTCCCAAGTTGGCTTCTATTAACATCGTACTGCCTTTTGCAGAAGATTTGAGAGCTCTTGGAGAGATGTTGGTGTGCATCAGTTTGTAGTGAATTCTGTAAACTACTACCACAGAATGTGTGTTTGCTTCAACATCTAGGCCTTTTGATTGTATGTCCAACATTAGAGACATAAGGATGTTGGGGTCTTGGAGAGACAGTGTAAAATTTGGGAAGCAGTTGAAATAAACCGGACCACTTTCCAAATTTGACTGAATAACTCCCAGTAGGGATTTTGAGAAATTCTTATGACGTTTGTGTTCACACGAAATTTTTGGAGAAATAAAATATGTGGAATGAACTCGATTTTATTGATTTTGGTGTAGTACAATCTCTAATTGAACCAAGTCTTGGGTTTGGGCCTATTGGACCAAGTAGGCCTGTTGGACCAAGTCTTGGGTTTGGGCCGGTTTGACGAAGTCTTGGGTTTGAGCCTGTTGGATCAAGTCTTAGGTTTGAGCCTAATGGACCAAGTCTTGGGTTTGGGCCTATTGGACCAATTAGACATGTTGAACCAAGTCTTGGGTTTGGACTCATTTGGGCTTTGGGCCCAATTCTTTTTATAATGGACTAAAGCCAGATTTAGGCTTTTGGCCCAGCTTTTAGTTTGCATTTACCGAGCCTAGATAACTTTGCTGAACTGGGACTTTGGGCTAAGCATGTTTGACCGAGCATCGTGATTTAATTTGACCAGGCCAATTTTTTGGGATCGACACGTGGCTTCTTTGGGTTTGCAAAAATTTCTATTTCAATAGTTTGTCTCGTAGGGTGATTAGAATTGGAGTGTCTAATCCTGTGCGAAACAATGGTTTAACCACTACTTGCACCATGCCGATATGAAGATACTTGTGCTCCTGTTGGTGCTGTAATATTGACTTTCTGGTGAATAGATGAATAGTTTCCATATCTTTTGCAGCTGGAACATTTTGTTCAATTGTTTTGATGACGTAGCTATGGCCAAAATTGAATGTATTGGTTTGATAAATTGATTTTGAATCGATCTTGGGAATAGTCGAGTTGAATAATTCTTGCTCAATCTGTGTTATTTTGAGTTCTTCAGAATTTTGAACTAATTCCAGATTTGATTGATCTTTAAGATCTGGGACGTCTGCATCTTGCTATTTGCCAATTGATTGAGGTTTTGAAAGTTTCGGAATAAATTTTCTCAAGGTATTCATGGAGAGAGAGAGCTTTAAGAATTTTCGTTAGTAAACATATTAGTTATAAAGATAAGTTTTTTTATTAAATTAACACAATAAAATTAGTTCTGCTTTATCAGTAATGATTTTATGAATAATAGAGAATCTAATAACCTACAATTAGGTTTTTCTCAGATTAATTTCTCTCAGAACATCAACTGATCGCCGGGCTGATTACTTCTGTTATTGAAAAATAACTCTTCGTCTGGTTCCTGCAGGCTGATTACTGGCTAATTCAACGATCTTAAGCGTTCCACCTCACTGTGCTGCCTGGTCCGGCCAAACTGCAACTTACCAAACTAAAGATGAAAACCGGCAGAGCTCTACGATGTCGCGCGAGAAATTAACCTTTTATAAAACTTAAGAAGAGATTTCTATATTCTATATCATAAGTTTAAGCATAATGATAATAGAGCTGATTTCATATAATTAATTTAATATAATATTATTCTTAATAGTAATATGCATACCTTAGAAAATTCTTGAGCAAGGATATTACTCACTCATCATGGTTCAGAAATAGAAAGTGAAACCAATGTAGGCTCTGATACCAATAAGCTGAGCGGGGCTCAGGGTCGAGGGTGACCAACCTTTTACAGGATCAATGGAGGATGATAGGTGGAAAGGGAGAGAGGAGAAGGCTTAGAAAACCTAACTACTATTGATGATAAAGGTACGCAGTCAATGCAGTCAAGTTTCCACCCACACCGATCCTCTATCATGGGAGATGTTTGTCACTATCGAATGCAATTATGAACATGCGCTCCAACATACGCTCTATCATGCAAAGGTCCCAAAACAACAATACATCATACAACCGAAGCCCATGACATCTAGTATACAACATCTAATGATACCTCTAGCATCTATAATCCACATACATTGTAACATCAAGTTCAGTGTAATACCAACTATACGGAAATTACTTGGATCCTATCCAAAACCCAGCGTAGTGAAGCAGGCGCATTGATTTGAAAACATGGATCACAATCGCTATTTTGATTAAAATGATTTTTCATAACAAAACAAGTTTTAAAAACATACATTTTGGGATGTCACAGGTGATAGATCGTTGGAGGGGCTCCATATGATCTTCCTACCTATCCTCGATCTACTACGAACTAGTGTTTGTGCACTTTTTTAGGAGAACTCAAAAGCAAACTAATTTTCTCCTGGCACTTGGGAGGAGAGGAAGGAGACGGAGGCATTGACATATTCTCTTAGGTTTTGATTATAAGTTTCCTTTAGACCAAAACCCTAAGGGCTTTAATTTAATTATAACATTTAAAAACTCTTTTTAATTTTCATAATTAATTGTTCAGCTCTCATCTCATGGATTTGGGTGCATGGACTCTTCCATAGACCCTAGCACTGAGTTATGCTCCATTGTACTTCTAAAACTCAATGGACTCCTTTCATATGTTATTGGGCATAAAGTTGTTCCAACAACCTAATTGGACTTTCAAAGTCCAAATTAGCCCAACTTTTAATTTATTAATTATAAATCTAATTTATTATTAATAGCCAAATTAATTATCCCAATTTGCAATTAATAATAAATCGAATTTATTATTAATAGCCAAATTAAATTATCCTAACTTGTAACTAATTAATAATAAATCTAATTTATTATTAATATCCAAATTAAATAATTTAATTAAAAATTAAATAATCTTTATTATTAAATTTTCTCCCAATAAATTGTTTATTGTAGAGGTAACGAGCTAGCAACGGGATGTTATGGACCTATAGCTCTGAGTGCCCATGGTAAAGATCAGTTTTGTCAAACTTTTCAACTAACCAATCCCACCATTAACCGAAGGTAACTCTGCTATAAACCTAAGGTTGCGCTCTCGCAATGTAGATGAGTTATGTCCACGAATATAACTATAATAGTTCATTTGATCCATCACAAAGTGACTCGTGGTTCCGGTTGGGTGAAATTACTGTTTTGCCTCTAACCCCACTTCTTACTCCTTAAGTACCACTGGTTCTCTAATGGATAGCCTTCCATGAATCTCATCATGGAAAAATCATTCTTTTAACTCAAGGTAACTCCACTATAAACTTGAGGTTGCACTCTCCCACTGTAGATGAGTTATGTTCACGAATATAACTATAATAGTTCATTTGATCCTTCACAAAGTGACTCGTGGTTCCAGTTGGATGAAATTAATGTTTTCCCTTTGGCCCCACCTCTTACTCCTTAAGTACCACTAGTTCTCTAATGGATAGTCTTCCATGAATCATCATTTTTTTGGTATTAAGAAGGCGGGTACTA
Source organism: Telfairia occidentalis (assembly GCA_026257165.2). Taxonomy (NCBI): domain Eukaryota; kingdom Viridiplantae; phylum Streptophyta; class Magnoliopsida; order Cucurbitales; family Cucurbitaceae; genus Telfairia; species Telfairia occidentalis. The sequence continues at coordinate 6,707 of JAOANK020097310.1, forward strand.
TAAGTCTCGAACTAGCACACTAAGGGAATCACTTATATACAGACTCAATATGGAACAATGCACAATTTGTACTTTCCACTATTGAGTGGTTGTGAATTCCATCTTGTGTAGAAATGTTCCCAGCTGCCCAATTGAATGAATTCCTAAGACACTAGGTTTATTGAGCGAATATATAAGTCACTCTCACCCTGTTGCTCAAAGAACACACCTGCATAGGTAGGAGTTCATAACACACTCAGATTTATACGATCATCCAAGTGATTTGTTTGCTTTTTCTTTCAAGGGTCTTATAAGAAATGTGCAAAACACATCGCGGTCCAGTCTTATGCAATCTCATTGCATACGATACCTTCACTCACATGTCACCACATGAACGATCCGGATAAGACCATTTGTAACAATTACAAAGGGGATCGTATTGACAATGTACCAGAATAAGGTCCCAACCCTATTTATATATTGTAGACCATTTAAGCCAGTACTCTTAAACTTGATCCTCTCGTATGTCTGATACATACAAAGTTTAAAAACACATCCGATAGCTAAAGATTGATTAGACATTGAATGTCGCTAAATTTGACAAGATGACGTCATGAGCTTAGGGCATAAATCCCAACCCCAACATCATGCACCATATAATTACATTGCATAAACATAATTAGAAAATGCATTACACAACATCAAACAATCATCTGACTTCACCCGAATACTTATCCAAGAGCGAAACCATTTACTTATTCCTTGAAAAACAGTAAAGGTGATCCTAGTGGCTTGGTCTATGGTCCTTTTAGCAATAGTCAAAAACCACATATTTTTCCTATGCAATCCCTAAAATACCATTAAAATTCTAATTAAAAGAGAAAAATAGATTGAGGGATAACCACTACTCGGAACATATTGTACACTTAATGCTGAATTGAAGCCCAAACGCCACTGTCACACGTCGTCGTCGTCCGCTGCGGCCCATGCGCCACCGCATATTGTTGCATAGGTACTAGATTTGAATTCTACTCAACTCTAGAAACTCAACACCGCTAGAATTTTATATATTAGAGCATACACGCACCGCCAAGCATGACCTAAAGATCGGTGCGTGTGCTACATGCCCCGCCGCTGCAAGACGTTTTCGCTAAGTGTGGCGCTTCATTGCTGCTTTGATCGTTGTTTCGCTTTCGCCAACATTAGACCTTTGTTTACCAAATATGCCTCTCTAGTCTCCGAAGAATAAGAAAATGTGATTAAAAAGGGGAAAACCTTCAAAAAATACGAGGAAGACAACTTCTACTGCTTTACTGTTCAGCAGTTGGTGTGAGGAGGTGATAAGGAAGTTGCTTGTGAAATACCCAACTCGAATGAGGAGGGAAAAGAGAGAAAAGCAAGAGGTGAGAGAGAAAAGCCTTGCCTCCATAGTCGGTCTCTCGTCGCCGCCTACTGCTAGTCGTCTGTGTCGTTGGTGTTGGGTGGTGCACGTGAGAGAAGATGATGGAAAATGGGGTTTTTGCGTGAAAGAGAAATAGAAAAGGTGGGAGAAGGCTTTTCTTTTTTAAAAAGGAAAAAGAGTTTGCTGGGAAGGGTTTCATAACTTGCTACTTATAGGTCCTCCCAAAACCCTAAACTTAGCCCAAATAAGATAAATTGCAAAATTGCCATTATCCTATTTAATTTTCTTTTTCCTAAAACTAATATTTCTCTTTATTTAAAGGAAATAAATCTTAATTATTTTTCCACCAATTTCTCAACATCAAATTAAAGCTTATTTAACTAAAAAACTAGAATTTAAATCGAATTAAAATTAGGGATGTTGCAATCTCTTTGTACTAGTTAATTAACTGACACAATGTAAATATAAGCAATTAAAGAACATTAAGATTTATATTGGTTCACTTCTGTACGAGTAAAGAACAGCTCTCCCAACAAGTCTTAACCCATATCATCTTGATGATTAAGCCGCACAAAATCTCTAACACACTAGTCTAGCTAATTGTAATTTGTGGAGACTTGGTGATATGATCATAATAAACCCCATGCTCTTCACGAGGACCATCGAGCTAACCTACTCAAACATATTACTAACAAGGCCTATGCAAGTTGGTAACCTCGGGAAACTCGCGCAACTGCCTAAGCATGTTTCTAACCTCACAAACCGGCCTCATTAACTGCCTATGCAGGCCACGCCCCCTGTGCACTCCCCTGCATGTGCGCCCACGTCTGCGCTTGCCTGCCTTGCTACTGTTTTTTTCCCATGCGCTACTGTGTGTGTGTTCATACGTTCACGAGTGTCCACACGTGCCCTTGCATATTTTTCCCACTTACCCTCGCCCGTGTGCCACCTGTTTGTTGCCCTAGTCACACCACCAATCTTTTTCCTTATTTGGTTTGCGTTGTTTAATTTTGCCATAACTTTTTATCCCCAGAGATGTGTTAGTTTTTATGGAAAATATATTGGGGAGATTTTTATTTTATATTTATCTTTTGCTAATGTTTTTGAGAGTTATTTTTGTTATTTTCGAATTTTAGGAGGCTATTTATAGCCAAGACTCGTGCAATTGGAATAGAACTCGAGCTTGAATCATTAAGTAAATGAAATTGACTCTTTAAGATCCATGAATTGCCGATAGCATTGAACTCACCCTTTGTAATTCCTATGTTCATAATGGCATGTTTAGAAGCATTGAAGCTTCATTAGTCTTCAAAGTTGTGAAGCATTTCTTCGATGGAGTAAAGGACTTTTGGAATATCGATATCCAAGTTGTCTTAATTGTAGGTTTTAAACCTAAAGGTAACTCATGTATACTTTGCCTTTTTGTTACGTCAAATTGATTATTGTGTTTCAGTGTTTCTATGCTAGGAGTTTGCATGAACAAGGCTTTCTAGATCAATTCACAAAGGTTCTTACATCATTTGGTATCAAAACTTAGCCACTAGATTTGATATATCATTTGTCCTTTTTTTTCACTCCCAAGTTTCACTAATTCTCTCAACCCTCAATCAATTCAGTCGCACACCTTTCACTCTCAACTCATCTCTCTCACGCTCAACCTCATTTCTCTCTCTCTATGTCTCCTTCAATCTCAAGCACTCATAAAAATTGCTACAGGGCCACCGTCGTCGCTGCAATACCACCGTTGTTGCGTCTTTGCAGAACTAGAAGTCGCCATACTAGAAGTCTTCATCGCCCACTCATTACTATATGTCGCCTTTGTCACCATGAAAACTCAGAAGCCAAAAGTTTTTAGATGATCATTGCCATTAGTTCATCAATTTCATTTCCTTAAACCAAAAAGTAAAAATAATATGGGCTGTTGTAAAAGGGAAAACAAATAAAAAATAAAATAATAATTATTAAAAAAATTTGTTATAACCAAACCGAACCGATCCTATCACAGATGGTTCGAGATGGTTCGGTTACATTCAAAACCAAAAATTGAATTATAGTCAGTTTTTGCAGTTCTCCTTTGATATAAACCGAGCTGCTCGGTTCAATTTTTTATTTTCTCCAAAACTAAACCAAACCGAATCGTGCACACCCCTAATTATTGGTATATTATTTCCTTGAGATATTTAATAAGAAGTATATCAATTATATACTTAGTACCCAAATATATAACTTGTTTATTGTTTAATAGTTTATTTTACTTAGTACCCAAATATATAACTTGTTTATTGTTTAATAGTTTATTTTAATCAACTTGTTTCTATTTAGCTTGTTATCGTCGTCCTTCTTGTGTCTACAATTAAGGATTCTTATGCAATCTACTTCTAAATTTTTTGTTATAGAATCAATGGAGAAAATGGAGTAGAAAATAAATAAGTAAAAGAGATGACAAAAGAATGAGAAAACTTTGAACAAGAGGAAATAGAATAATATTATGAAAGTGTAGACTTAACTTTTTTGAAAAGAAGAAAAATTAATTATTAAAAAGAGTAAAGAATGAGATAATGAGCATGTTGGCTTTATTTATGAGTGTTATAAATTAACAACTTCCACCAAAAGTTGAAATGGAAAAACAATCTCAAACATCTCTTTCTAAACTAATATACATAATATAAAGTATATAATTCACTTTTTAATGTGAGTGATATACTTCATATTAGGGTGTATTAGTAATAGTATAGAATTATACTTTAAGTCAAGTATATTTTATATGAACCAAGGAGATAACAAAACGAAGTGTATCCAATGCACTTTGACTTTATTTATGGCAACCTCAAGATGAAGTATATTGCATTTATGAAGCTAAAGGTTGAAGTCGAGAAACATTTAATGAACTTGAATTCAACTCAAGTTTTATTAAATAAACTTTAGTTGAAGTCAAGTTGCAATTAATGAACTTAGTTACAACTACACTTCATTAAAGACGAGTCAAGTTTCATTTACGAACTAGGACTTTAAGCTACCCCAAATTACCTCAAGTGAAGCTACATTAACTCTCGTATGTTACAAACTCTTAGAATTGCTAAATTGAACATCAATCTCGGATTTAAAAAAACTTCAATATAATTGACCATAGGTTGTTCTAGAGCTTCTTTTGAAGGTCATAAATAGTCATTCATGCTTTTTGATAAAAGACATATTTGAAATGTAGTAAAAAAGAGTCATAAAACTTTATTTTAGCCAAGAGCTAAGTTTCTTTGTATTCTTATATTAGTTTAATTTGCATGTTTAGAATCATTCAACTGACACTTGTTTTATCTTTCTTGTGGAGTGATTCAAATCTCAAACAAGGAGCTAGCTTCTTTCCTTGAGATATTTGATCAACAAGGTAGTCCAACTTTTTAATTTCCCTGAGTTGAACAAATTCATTTTGAGGTTTTTCATTATCAATTTTGATGAGTCTTGTTCGTTAAAAGGATTTTTAGACCCAATTCTTAGGAGTTTCATAACATTTGGTATTAGAGTTTTAGGCTCAAGATCTAATATATGTTTCAGTTCCATTCTTTCTCTTTTATTTTATTGTTCATTTGTTTGTCCTTTTCAATTTGATAGTCTTTGTATTCTGTAAAAAAGCCCAAACACATCATATTTCCACAAGTCTTTTCATTTTACTGTCTTTTAAATTTCTGTAGATCTTAATCTTATCTACAATTTTTTCTTCTTTAAGATTTTATAATTCAATTATCTTAGAGGGTGAAAAATATGAATTTATATCATTTGTTCTAAAACTGCTACATCCAAGAGCATGCGTTCTTATTTGTTCTTCTTGTTTTTGCCTCCAAAGCATGATAGATCCAAAAAATATTGTTGTAAACTCTTCAATTGTGTTGTAACCTAGTTGTTGGTATTCTGATCATATCAGTTACATATTGACTTCTTGTAATAATCAGCCATTACTGTTGAATGAGAAATTGTGTGGCCAATTACAAATTTACACGTGTCTTTAAACTAAAATTAAAAACATAACATTGAAAAATTAAATAATGTCACTTATTTAGTCGACATAATTTGGTCCAATGGATTGTGTCACGTGATGGGCTAAAAGCCAAGCCCAAAATTACTAAAATTAAAGTAGGTTGACTCAAATAATTGAAGCTCATTAAAAAAGAGCTTAATTAAATTTAAATAAGCTCAAGTCTATTGGTTGGGCCCAAAAGTCAAGCCCAAGTCGAAGTCCATAAGAGATCCACCACAATCTCTATAAATAGAGGAGTCCTCCCTCATTTACATTCATTCAGAATTCAGAGAGAAGACAAAGAATTTAGAAGAATTTAGACTCAAAGGAATCAAAAGCTCTAGAAGATTTCAAAAGACTCAGAATTTAGAAGATTCAAGTCTCCCAAGAAATCTAAGACTTCTGAAGCTCAAAAGAAGCTAAAGACTAGGAGACTTCAAGAAATTGATCTTCTTTTTCAATAAGCACGAACCCAAATTTCTCAACAAGCTTGAAGTCGAAGTTCTTCAATAAGCTCAAGGCCGAAGTTCTTGAACACACTCGTGTTTACTTTATGAGCTTCAATCATACTATATATTTTGATGATAATAAACAATTAAAATTTATTGATGACTAGTGTTTCTTTTCCAGGAGAAGAAGCAATGATGGTATCTAGGGAATAAGCATCGGCTAATTTTGTACCAGCAACCATAGTAATACAGAAGATGCAATCGTTATCTTGAATGATTGGGCGCAAAGCATCTATAGGTGGCTTTTTAAGTCTGTCATCAAATCCAAGTGCTCAACCCTGGACAGGCGGTGGAAACTACCAAGCTGGAGTACGGTAGGGGCATGGGGAATTTATGGGGAGCGGTGAAATGCGTAGAGATTGGAAAGAACACCAACACCGAAAGCACTCTACTGGGCTGACACTGACAAGAGACGAAAGATAGGGGAGCGAATGGGATTAGATACCCCAGTAGTCTGAGCCATAAACGATGGATACTAGGCGATGTGCGTATCGACCCATGTAGTGTTGTAGCTAACGCGTTAAGTATCCTGCTTGGGGAGTATGTTCCAAGAATGAAACTCAACGAAATTGACGGGGCCCGCACAAGCGGTGGATCATGTGGTTTAATTCGATGCAAAGCAAAGAACCTTACCAGGGCTTGACATGCCGCGAATCCTCTTGAAAGAGATGGGTGACTTCGAGAACGCGAATACAGGTGGTGCATGGTTGTCGTCAGCTCATGTCGTAAGGTGTTGGGTTAAGCCTGCAATGAGCGCAACCCTCGTGTTTAGTTGCCACCGTTGAGGTTGGAGCCCTAAGCAGACTGCGGGTGATAAGCCGAAGGAAGGTGAGGATGGCGTCAAGTCATCATGCACCACTGATTCAAAGTTAGAAATAGTAAAAAGAAAAAAGAAAATTCTCTCTTTTTGTTTGAAAAAGTGACTATTCTTTTCGACTATAAACAATGCAATCATTCATTTTGATATATAAAAAATGATAAATTTGAAAATGTTGTTAGGAAAAAAACAAAGTAAATTAATAATATAAAAATGAATACATAAGCTGAATACAATAAGATATAAGACAGATTCCACCACCTCCTACATATTTAATAGATTCTGCTATAAAAAAAAGGTTAAGAATACCCACCGCATTTGTAATTTCATCAATTACCCGTCGATAAAAAAAATAAGTTAATTTGGCTAATACTCTTATACCCCCAATTAAGGCTATTCTATAAAATGTGTCTATGTAACCACGATTATATGACCAATTATATATTATATTTATAATTTTTTCAAAAAAAAAATTATTAGTAAAACTTTTAACAAATGAATTACGAAAATTCAAATTTTGTAAAGATGAATAAGTGGGCTTCAAGACAGATGCTAAAAATATTCCAAAAGAAGATATACTCATAGAAAAAGTTTCATTTTTAACAAACTCATACCACTTTTCTGAAGGTTTTGACCTTTCATGTAAAAGGTTTATAGACAGAGTTAACCATTTGTCTAATATATTCATATCAAAATTAAGTAAGTAGATGCAAAACGTATAAAATGTTGTTAATCCTGTTGTGGAACAGGCTATTATTGTGAAAATCAGTGAATACAACCACCTATCATTAAGAATTTCATCTTTCTACCAAAAGTAGGCAAGGGGTGGACTACCACAAAGAGAAAGGGTACCTCATAAAAAAAAAACTAAAAATCACTATATTATTTGATAAATTATTTAATATAGAAGTAGTATTAAAATATTAATAAAATAGCGTAGAACTCGAAAAGACGATTCCAATGCATTTTGAATTGCTCAAATCAGACATTTGATTAATAAGTTATTATCAAAAGAAATTTGAGCGGAAGTTAGAAGCCTTGACACGTGTGGGACACAAATGTACACCGTCGTTCCAGCACGAGTTCGAGTCCTACCAAACACTTCTATGCTTCCACTTTCTTTCCATTTTTGTTTTTGAAAAAAACTAGCTGTTTTGCTTTCCTTTTCCATCTTTTTAATCACAATCATTGATCATCTTAACCTAGATCTAATGACGAAATTAATTCCAATTTTGATATTCTTTTAATCCAAAATTATCCTATAAATTTTAGCAATCTTTCTTCTCCAAGATACACCCATTCTTGCTAAAATTTTCTCTCCTAAGGTTTCATTGTTGATCTCTTAAAAGCTTCAATTTATTATATTGTTAGAGATTTTTTTGAGAGATTAGATTATTATTTTGAGTGCAAATTGTGTATCTACTCTTGTGAGAGTTTTTCATTTTGTGGGTTTCAAATTTCATTACTTTAAATTTGATTTTTGTAATAAGGTGTGGGAGCACCTTGTGATTGTGAGAGTGGTTTAATCCTAAACCCGAAAAAGGATTTGTAGTAGTTTGATCCTTAACTCGTTAAAAGGATTGGTAGTGGTTTGATCTTGAACCCGATAAAAAGATCAATATAGGTTGGATCTTGAACCTACAAAAGGATCGGTAGGGAGTTTACTCTTGTACCCATAAAAAGAGTGATCAACCGGTTTTGCTCTCACCTATAAGAGAGTTGTTGCAATAAAATACCCAAGAAGGAGTCTTGGGGAGTGGAGTAGGAATTTCCGAACCACTATAAAATTTTTAGTATCAATCTTCTCTCTATACTTTTTAAATTTTCGTTGAATTACTTTGTTGATTAGAATACACACTTAGTTAAATACTTTTATATTTCTTATTATTTTTACGGTGTTATTTAGATCAATTTCAATTATATTATTCCTGTTTAAATTGATTGAAAAAGTTTTAATTTTTTAAGCAACTCTATTCACCGCCCCTCTAGTATTGCCATATGGTCCTACAATTGGTATCGAGCCTGGTGCTCTTCTGTGTTCTAAAAATCGTTTAGAAAATTATTTTGTTTGAATTTTTTTTTTCAAAATTTGTTTGCATTAAATTTGTTGTGATTACCTTTTTGTAACTTAATTGTTTGAGCTTGTGGTAAATATTAGAGTTGATGGTCAAATTGAATATCCTTCTTGTACTTCTAACAATTTTCTTGATGTGAAAGAAATTTCTAAAACTAAAAATCAAGAAAATTTTCATGGATAAAAAAAAAGAAGATTTTCGAGAATTTCATTGGTGCTTAGTGGCTCCTACCGATCACGAACGTGACGTCGAAGAGGTAAGTAACGAAAATCCTTCTTATGATGAGCTTATGAATGCCTACAATGAAATTAAATTTGTATTTGAAAATTAGGCTCTAAATACATGGCTATTAAAAAGAAAAACACAAAATTAGCTCTTGAAAATAATGAGTTATTAAATGAGCTAAATTGTGTGAAAGAAGAAAATGAGAAAAATAATTCTTCATCTCTAGAATTGAAAAATGACTTGAATGTTTTAATTGCTTAAGACAATTATTTGGTTGAGGAAAAAGATTTGATTTTAAATGTCAATTATGTCAAAAAGGCATGATGATGAAATTGGTTGTGTTAAGGAAAATCATGTCTTGTTAGATAAGAATAAATTTTTTGAGCATGATGCTTTTGAGTTGAATGAACTTGTTAAAGATCTTAGAGAGAAAGCGTCAAATCTATTGAATGAGCTTAATTGTGCTAAGGAGTCCATTAAGACATTGACAATAGGAGCACATAAATTAGATAAAATTATTGACATGGAAAAATTGCTACATGACAAAAGAGGTCTTGGTTAGGTCGATGAGTGTGTTATTTCATCTAGTTCTAAAACAACCTTTGTTAAAGCATCTTCTATATTGCATAGCAATACTTTGCCTAATACTGTGCCAAAATGTGATGTGCATAAGCATGATGCATCAAAATTTGTTCATAATCATGATCATGCTAGATCAAAATTTATGCATAATCATGTTGGAAATAATTTTGTGCATAAGTTTGTCCCAATTTGTCATTATTGTGGAGTTAAGGGTCATATTAAACCAAATTGCTATAAATTGAAAAATGCTCCTAAATATTATGGGAACAGAAATACTCCTCATAGAGCTAATTTCTCAAATAATTTTAGGAGAAATTCTCATAAACAAAATATTATGCATAGAGATTTTGAAAAAGAAAAATTCTTGCATAATATTACATGCTTTTCTTGTGGCAATTTTGGTCATAAAGCATATATATGTTATTTGCCTAAATTCAATGTTATGAAGATTGGAACTAAAATGAAATGAGTTCCAAAAATTGATATTAATCTACATGGACCCAAACAAGTATGGGTCCCAAAATCTATTTGTTAAATTATTTTGAAGGGTGCATTTGAAATTCAAGATTATTTGAACTACAAAGTAGAAGTCCGTCAAAAGGAAAGTTTCTTCTTTGGTAACTATGTATATATTTAAATTTGAATTTGGTGATAATTGATGATTTCAAATGAAAAGTTTTCTATTTGGTAACTTTTTATTTGAATTTGAATATTGAGTTTGATATTTTATGAAATTATCTTTGAATTCAAATTTTATTCTATTGGTTTGTTTGAATGAAAAGATCTTGTATTTATTTTGTGATCCATTTACTATTTTTGATAGTTAGATTTTTTTTATTGAATTTAACTTTTGTATGTGCTTAATTATTTGTTTGATGAAATTTATTATTGTTATTTTATTTGTGGTTATTTTAATTAATTGAAGTGTTAACTCATTTTTCAATAAGTGAAGGTTGTTTTAATATTTTATTTGATATTTATTTGTTATATTATTTTAGAAAATTTGTTTAGCCTATGATTGTTACGCAAATTATGTTTTATAGATGAAATTGTTTATTGATTTTTTTAGATTTATTTATTACTTGACGATTGAAATTGATGTTTTTTAATTATTATTTGTATTGATATATGAAACATCATTCTTTGGCTTATTTGTATGTGATATTGTATTGTTTGAGTCTAACTCTTACAATTGGTATTAAATTATTTTGCGTTAAATTTGTTATTGCATTATTTTTTTTAATCTTTATAAATGTTTTGTGAGCTAGAAAGTTTAATCTTTAATTAAAATTTGCATGTCTTGATGTTATATGCTTTGCTGATTTCTTTTAAATTCATTATGATATTTGATAAATAGATGTCAAACTCTTTTTGCTAGGGGGAGTATGTGAAATTCTTTATCTTTTATTGAATCTCTATTGGATGTGTTTGATGATGTGTATCTCTTTTGTCTCTCATATTGATTTATTCTTTATATTTAGCATAATATATCTTGGATAAAAGTATCATATCTTTGTTTGCAATAAATTTAATATCGTGCACATTTTTTTTTATTTTTTTTTATTGAGATTTATTTTCTTGAAATAAATCAATTCCATGCCTAAATTTATTGTTTTTGTATTATTATCAATTGGCATGTTCATGGAAATTCTTTTGACCTTATATTACTTAATTTTTTTTGTATCCCACATATTTCTAATTGGTATCTTTATAATATTTGGGATAATATCTTTATGAGATAAATTTGATTTTTACATACTTGATTTGGTAACATGTTTAATTTTTTTTTCCCTTATAATTGGTGTATGATATTTTGAAATTCCTTATGTGTTAAAGTGCTTAATTATTTCCCTTGCATCTCATGTTTTAATTGGTATTTTACATTGCCTAATCTATTGAATTTTTCTTATTGTGTGAAATTTTAAAATTTTGAATTCATTGATTGATATGAAATTCATGTACTCTATTTGAACATCTTTTTTCATGCTTTATTTATTGTGATTATTTGAGTTTTTCGAATAACTTATAATCACTTAATCTCTTAGTTGAGTTAATAAATTAAACTCCTTGAAATTTCTTGATATTTTTTTTTTGGAGTATGCTTACTTTTAGGGGGAGCAATACCTCTTAAAAATGAGAATTTTTTTTTGTTGGATTAATTATGAACTTGATATTATTTTTTGATTATGATTTATTTCCTTGTGACATTACACTTTTGATGTGAGTTACATGTCTAAATATTTTTTTATCTTTATGTGATCTTTCTTGTCTCATGCAATTAG
>JAOANK020097419.1:0-18585 GCA_026257165.2 Telfairia occidentalis
GATCCAACCACAAATTGCATTTATATATCTAGGAATGTTATATGTGATGAAGAAAATATGTTATTTGCCAAACAATCAACACACACTACACATCAAAATACTTTAGAAATTACTACTTTTAGTGATGCAGAAGTCAGGGAAATTACATACCCATGGTATCAAAATGAAGCCTCAGTACGTGCAATTTTACAACATGCTGGCAGCAACAGTGACGCAGAAAATAAAAATCTGCAAGGAAACAACTTTAACAGCCAAACCACAACAACTACTGCTGGGAAATCACACCTACTTGAAGAAAGTTCACAATAAAATACTTAGCTATGCAGAATTTGAATGTCAAAATAACAGAGTTGAATATCAATATAAAGATCTAGTACCTACTGTTTTACAAGACCCTGGTAGCAACACTGAGGCAGAAAATAAAAATTTGCAAGGCAACAACTTTGATAGCCAAACCACAACAGCTACTGTAAGGAAATCACATCTTCTTGGAGAAATGTCGCAAGACAGTACCGAGCAATGCAGAGTCGTAATACACAACACACAAGACTTATCCTCACATTCAGAACGAACAACTGAAATAGAGGATGAACCACAACAAATCAGATGGAATCTACTCTACATAAGCATTCTCAACCCTTAACATAAATTGAAGTAAACATGATAGATCTGGGGAGAGTGGAAGAAATACGAAGCTTACGTGTTTTAGTGAAAGATGTATCAAGGCATTTGTATCAAGATATTTATCACGACATTGTGTGAAATTCTAGAGAGAAATAGAGAATGAGAGGGCTAAATCGAAAAGTCGTGAAATGAAACAAATTAGCCCAAATCGATGATATGAAACAAATTATCAAAAAATAAAACTCCAAAAACATGTACATATACGTCTTACACAAATCACAATACAAATTCAACTTAAATTTTGCAGCAGAATTTGAAATAAATTGAATCAAAACTAGATTGATTGCAACTCTAACAGAGGCACCCACAAATCAAAACAGAATCACTTGTAATCGGGCATGAAAAAGATAGGGAAATGAAGCGATTTACCTTGGATCTAGTGTTAACATGGCTAACATCAACAACAAGCGTAGAAAGCAAGCTTGGAGATGAGTGGATTAAGCTTCATGAGAAGTTCCAAGGGCTGACTAATTCCATCAGCAGCTCTGAGAACAACGACTTTCCTTTTCAACATAAATTGAGTTCCATAGCCATGAATTTGTTAAAAAAAATGAATAATACAATTAGCAGGCAAATAAGCTAAACGAAAATCTTATTTTGGGAAAGAAACAATCAAAAGAAGAAATTCATAGACACCTTGAAAGCAAAAGAACGCATATGAGTTAGACTAGAAAGAAGACAAAACTGAATAATTAGGGTGAAAGATATTGATTTACATGGCTTCTAGGCAGGTTATGAAAATGATGAATTAGATAACTCAAGACACAACATCATAATAAAAATAGTAGTAAAATAAAGCTTACACAACCTGTGGGCATGGTATCATCAAGTTTCTTTTGTTAATAAACAATTAAAAACTCAATCACCTCAAATGAGGCAATAAGAATAAGATTAAAGTGCTAAGGGAAATGTGAAAGAAATAATATTCCCTTACTGACCAGTTTTCAGGAAATTCTTCTGCCACCTCACGGTCGTAAGGTAGCAAGAACGTTCAATTATGAGATTCAAATGAGGTGAAAAGTTAATAATTACCTCTGTTGGAAATTAAACAAAAATACGTGCAACCAAAAATTTGAAACAACTTTTGTTCAACTTACAACCAAAAAAATAAATTAAAAAGATTCAAGAAGAATAAACAAGATTCATGGAACCCTACCACGGTAACAAAAACAATTAAGACAAGATTCATAGAAAAATGAATATTGTTTAACTCACTTCCCTAATCAAAGCTTCCTTTGCAAAGCATATTTAGAATCTCAATACCACGTGACTAAACTATTGGCTTGAAACTTTTGGAAAGCTATCTTTAGAGCCTTCAATTGGTTTACTTCCCTAACTAAACAACATCTAAGGTACCTTCACTCTTATTCTGAAAATACATCTGTTTAAAAATGGAAGTCAGTATTTTATTTCTCACTTTCATTAGTCTTTTGGAGGTCTTTGTGGCTTGAAAGTAATAGAAGAAGTTCTTTAAAACAAACATATTTATTTGTCCTTTTTATGGGAGAAACTTATTTTCATGATGGTCACTTGGTGTCAGAGGTATGGTGCCTTTCAAAACTACTCTTATTTCTACCTTTTGCACTAGTTGGAAGACCCTTTTGTAACTTCTCTAGTGAGGGGTCTCTCTTTGTTGAACAATTCATTTAAAATTTGCAAATAGATACCCTTCAAAGTTTAATTTCAAAATAAGCAGGCACCATAGTCTGAAATCACCATTACCTCGTCCCCTAACTACTAGAAGTTTACCAACAATTTCGCTTAATAATAACTTAAGCTCATTGAATCATGACAAAAATAATATAAATCATGGAGAGAAAAGTGCAAGAAAATGAACTACGCTAGGTTCAAATCACAGAACTCAAAACAATTTCGCGCAAAAAACCGTTGTTTAAGAAATTGAGTTCTAGGTCCATATGTTGGGATAAAATCTTAGACCATCATCTATTATAATTCATAATACAATAAAAAAAACCTGAGATTCTAATTTCAATGTGAGTATAACGAAAATACAATTGCTCAAACAATTGTGAACTGAACCATGTAAGAAAAAAAATACAACAAAATGGAGGCCAAATTTCAAAATGAAAACAAATATAATTGTTCAAATTACTGCGAATAAACTTTCGACAAACAACTTAAAGACAAGCCATATGTATCAGTTCTATTACTATACTTGGGGACAAACTATTCAATACGAGAGAATGAAACACTAATCTATTTAGAGCAGAATATATAGTCCAGCATTTATTCAAAACCAAAACGGATTGAACTTCCTAATCGCAGTCCAAGCCACTATCATAACAGGCACATGATTCGCAAGGAAATTAGAAGCAATCAATCACAAACCTAGAAATAATGAATGGAAAGAAGGCAGAACGAGATTAATAGAAAAGAGAAGTACTTCTATGCTGCTAATCAGAGCTTAGAGTGAAGCCAAGCGGAGAGGGACTCAAAGGGTCAGATGACTTCAAACAACTGAGCGAGCTGCGCTTTGGCCTTCAGCATTGGAGGATGATGATAAGAAGAAGGAATGGGGAGGATAATACCTTTTTGCTTTGCTTCCCTCTTCAATCTCAAGCTCAGAGACGACGAGAAATGATGATCAACAGAAGAGATTGAGAGACCATTGCACGCAATCGATCGACAAATGATGTGTTGAAGGGGAAGAGTCGATCGAAAAATTACACAAATCAGTGTGAACCCCTTATTTTCGACGAGAAGAAAAGAGGAGAAAGAAGATACTGGACCTTTCGATAAGACGGGGAAAAAAACGTAACCCTTATTTTCTTTTAATTGCTTCACGCGCCTTAATTTTTCTTTTTTTCTCTTTTTTTCATTGTTTTTTTAGCTTTTTTAATAAAAAAAACTATCCTAAAATGCTATAAACAGTTTTTTTTGTTGTAGTGCCAGTACGTCATTCGGAGTGAGTATGTACAAGCCTTGGAGACGGAGAAGAGGGAATTGAAAGTTGATATCAATCGACTGAAAGGGTTGATCGAAGAGAACGAGACGGAAATATGTGCTGAAAAGAGCATCACTCATTCATGGTGTAAGCTTGTTAGAAAATAGTTCAGATGAGGAGGCTTCTGAGGAGACAAATACGGACGCCAATCACTGACCATCTTACCCTCCCCTTCTTCATCCTCCCTCTCACCCCCTCGCCCCCAATCCCACCACCTTGCATGTATCAAAAAGAAATTTTTATTTTTGAATAAAAAATATATGTTCGTTTTTTATCGTTGATTCGTTTGCTCTCTATACGCGTGGATTAACAATGTTTTTCATTTTTTATAAATATTAATAAGGACACATCCTTCACAATCGGATAGGACGATAGTAAAAAGTGGATTCCCCCTTACTTATTGATTGAATGAAGAATATCGAACCGTCATTATTTACTAATTTCTATAAATTAATAAACTCCCTATTCTTCCATTGTTTAGCACGATTGTGATACTGGTCCCATCTTAACTAAATAATTTTCTTTCATTGGTTAGCCCGATCATGATATTGGCTTCGTCTTAACTAAATAATTTTCTTACATCGTTTAGGCCAATCGTGATACTGGTTTCGTCTTAAGTAAATAATTTTCTTTAATCAATTAACCCGACCGTGATACTGGTTTCGTCCTAACTAAATAATTTTATTCTATTGGTTAGCTTGACTATGTTACTCTTCTCGTCTTAACTAAATAATTTTCTTCCATTGGTTAGCCTGATCATGATACTGGTTTTGTCTGAACTAAATAATTTTCTTCCATCGGTTAGCACGATCATGATACTAGTTTCGTCTTAAATAAATTATTTTCTCACATCGTTTAGCCGATCGTGATACTGATTTCATCTTAACTAAATAATTTTCTTCTATCACTTATCTCAATCATGTTACTCTTCTTATCTTAACTAAATGACTGTGGACATTTCAAAATCACTCCCAAACACACCCTAAAAAAATTTAAAAAATAAGAACTAAAACTAATGTTAGTTAGTACATCAGCAATAATAAATTAATAGTAGTATTCATTCGACCAAGTTACACAACGTACTACTTTCTAAAAAACGGCATATTAGTCTGCTTGACATGCATCAGGGGTAACCCCGTTATATCATGTTCAAAAAATTTAGCACAAAAAATTCTACAATCAAGGCTAGAATACTGTCGGGTGGCATTTGACGGTCGCTTTACCTCTCATGGAGTAGTGGGAAGCATAGGTCGACATTCCATTATACCACAATGGGCAAACAGACTTGGGATGGCAACCGACATATTCTGTTGGGCGCCCTTAATAACGTCAAGTGTGATGTATCTAGGCATTTAGTTGACGCGTAGGTCAATGCACAAGAGCATCCAATGCTAATTGATGTTTAATGCCCCGTACAAGCAATCAACATCTAACCATGCTTGCTTGTAGTGCTTACGATGCCCAGTAATATAATCTGAATAGGCTTCATCATGCATCCAATTTGTCTGATCGTTTACATAAGGTGGAATGCACAGTTCATTTGGGAGCGTAAGAAATCTTGTACTAACATAACAAAAAAATGTCGCAAACATCGTAGTATGAATGAAAGGGAAATGATAATTCATGTATAATTATATAATGTATACTCACAATGAGACTATTGTCGATAACCGCGAACTTCTTTTTACAAAGATCCAAACGAATCAGGAACTTATTCAAGACCAACAACATCAGGGTTTCCATTGCCTATGGAGTAAAAAGTGAGGTACATCCCAACAATTGACATGTATCGACTATAATGTGTACTAGAGTACTCACCTCATCTATTACCCAATCAGTCTTCTTAGATAGGGTAATGAAGAATTCCTTCATCTTTTCAGTGCATAAGTAATGGCGTACTTCGTCATTTGTCGATTCATCTTTTATCCATCAACAGAAGTTGGACGTGATCACCATATGTACTAGGAAACAAGTGTCAAACAGCTTACTGGCGCCCTGTCTGACGAGAGTCGTCCTTGTTGTTGCACATTCAATTTGGGAGGTGTTTCATCTTCCTCCTCAACAATATGGGCCATAATCTTCTTTTTCTTGGGCACGGTGAACTTCGACGGAGGATTTCTCTTTCCAGTGCCCTGACGTTGGGTTGGCATAATCTCTTCTGGTGACTCGGCATGTGTTTCCAACGTCGCAACATCGACCTCTTTCATTGGGGGTTCCATTGCAATACTTACTTCTGGTCCCTTAGAAAAATTGGAGACATGATCATCAACAACCTCGACCAGCTTAATAGCATCTTCAGTCAGTTGAGTACATTCATCGATAGGCAGCACGGTACACACATTTGTATCTGAAATGGTGTCATCTAGATTATCGATCAGCATATCAGAAATTGAATCCTGCGCGTGAGGTTCAGCTGATGCCTCAATTGTATGTGCGATCGTCGAATCGAACACATCGATCGGATCATCTGATTATGCATTGTACCATCGCGATCAACATCATATGACAAGGATTGTCGGCAACCTCCATCGCGTCACCTGATCCAAATTTATTGGTGTCGTCTGTTACATAAACTGCATGTGCCTCCAATAAGACATCGGAACCTCTAACGTCTTGGGCCATATTGGCCTCTTCAACTACAACGTTGTCATCCTCCGCCACCTCTAGATTAGTCTGGTTGGAGGTGGATGGACATTCAAGAGATTTGCTCTATCAACACAAGAAACATAACAGACGACATTATCATTACTAAATGCCCAACGTAACTTGTTAAATGAAATTGAGCGAGTACCATAGTAATTAAGAGCAAGTATTTATGTATTGCCTTCAGCTCAACCTCAATCTCATCTACCCAGTCTATTAGTGGCCTCAATTGTTCTCGTAAATAACAACGGGCCACAGCGTTCTTCTAAATCTTCGACTTTGTTGTGGATCTCCCAACCCCGGAACTTTCAACCGTCACATTATCCCCCATCTCATGGACTACACTTCATCGATGAGTTCTAACATGAACCCTCGTCGGTCAGGATTTCATAGGGGGTGCGGGGGAAGTGCTAAGACTGCATGTACATCGACACCCTCCATATAGGTGTTCATGTATCGGACCTCATCTTCCGTCATAATAATCTCTGAGTTGACAACAGTCTAAAACATTAAAAAAAATGATGAAAAAATGTGTTGTCAATTATCTTATTGCGTGAAACGATCAGTAGGTGATTTAGTTTGATTTAGTTTAGAAATGTCGTCACCTGTGGCGAATTGAAAACCCTAATCTTGAGTTGTTTGTAGTTAGGCATCTGAGGGCATGACCACCAAAGGATGCGTGGTATGGTGATATCGTTCAATTTTGTTGCAAACATACCATCGATAGTGGAGATAATTTCATATGCCCATACCTAGAAGCATAGCCAAAATCAAGGATGGAATATTTTGCATTAGTCTTATTCTGTTGTTTCCGAATTTCGTCCAACTTCGCAACGGTTGCAATGCGTAGCCTCACGATGGAAGAAGTGTGAAGACCAGTCATAACTATTGAATACCTCGGCGTCTTAAATGACTGCAATCATATTCCAGTCAACTAGTGTCTTCATATCCTTGCCAGTGAGCCCTATCTCGACGAAAATGAACAACCCCATTTTAACAGCATCATCATCACTATCAAACTTAAAATCAAAAAACATGGATTCCGCATCCGAACATTTGACTTGATCTATGTTGGGAAATGGGAGCGATCTAAGTCTTCCCTACATCTTAGGCTTCTTTGCAGAAATCTATGGAGGCCACAGTCGTATTATAATATTGAACTCCTGCTGGAAGAACAAACCTTGGTGCCCCAGAAATTGAAACTCATGACACCTTCTTCCTACTTTTATATTTCCTTGAGAAGAAAATGATGCACTGACTGGCCATTGAACATTAGGTTCGTATCCAACAGAGGATAGAACACAATTTTCTTGAATAGCACTAGTTGTGATTTAGTCAGCTTCCGCTTCACTATATCTATAGTGTGGGTAATGTGAGCACGTGAAGAAACTTGAGCAGTGAAGTACTCTTATTTCGACCATGTCCATACCCATAATGCCTTTTCGAAGTATAGTCTGCGAATAATAAAGATGCATATTAAATCATGATCAAATTGACAAAGCATCCAGGTCTAATGAATATCGATCACGTCAATTTGTATAATTGATCGTGTGACACGATCGCAGTAGATACTAATATATCGCATAACTCAATCGTTCTATCGAAATAAATAGCGTAACGAAGGGGGTACTGAAAATAGACATGTTGTGTCAATAATAAATGTTCAGTAGTCCTTTATTTCACAAATATAAGAATCTCATACATTTCCACAGGTTTGATATTATTTTTACCTAGGAATAAAATGAACGAAGAAAAAATTCAACCTAAAATTGCAGCATTTCGAAATTTCTACTATGCATTGTTTCCCAACATAGAAGTAGGAACTCAGACGATGTGACTACATTAGCTAAAAGTAAATAAAAAGGGAAAGTTCATTCATCTGGAGTGTCCATTAGCAAAGTGTTCAGTAGTTTCAGATATTGAAGTATACGACAGATTATGGTGAATAAAAATGCAAATAGAACGTAAAAAAGAGCATTGAACTCACATTGAGAAAAAGAAGCAGACAAATGATGGAAACTGAAGCTAGTGTGTTCGAAGCGGAAGGAAAAGGCATCTGCAACTTCGAAGATGTGATGTTCTTTGGAGCCAGCCAAACGTTGAGTGCACGAACACGGCTAAAAAATATTCTATTTTTTTCTTTCAGCATATTTAAATTAAAATTTTGAAAGTCGAAACATCAAGTACTGATTAGGTTAATTGGATTACGCGATCGAAAATCTTTACGGGTTATTGACGCAACTACACGATCGTCACGTTAGACAACACGATCGTCTTGTATAGTTCGTAACTAATTTTGCCATGCGATCGTCTTGCATCGGGATACACGATACAAACTTTATCGCTAATATTTTCTTCCCATCTTCTATTTTCATTTGTTTAGTTTCTTTTTTGTTTGTTATTTTAATATTATTACTATTATTTAATATGTCACTACATTTTATATATAATAGATCAAGTTACTTCAACATTCCTAATACTTTATACATATAATAGCAAGCATGTCCGACAAAGAAGTCAACAGTCTGTTCCAACCCATAGGTGCTGCTCATTACCATCCGAATAACGACGATTCTGAGCTGAATGAAAGCAGACAGAAAATATCTCGATTCAATCATCTGCTGGAGACCACTCAGCAAGACAGATCCACTCTAAAAATAGAGCAAATGATAGTCACGGTGAGGCGAATCAATTAATGGAACAGTTGGAGGCACTTAAGAACAAGAATGAGGAACTACGTCAGACCATCGCCGATCTAGAGAACCAGATTGCAACTGCAGATTATACTAGACAAAATTTATCATAGTGGATATATTTCGCCAATATTGACACTTGTTCTAGGAAGTTATAGTTTTTTATTATCTTACAATATTATTTTTTTTCCTTTCAATTAATTAATGACTCTTCACCTAACTCGTTGACGAAACTAAAGAGGTGTTAATGGAACTTTAACGACAACTGACTACAACATTAAGTTCACTTACAAACCAACTGATCTTTGCAAACTTGCATATATATTATTAACATATGGTTTGCAACATTTAAGCTTGAGCATAGGATAAGATTATATAGGACATGGAATCGAGGGGAAAAACTTCATATGTGATTATTGATGATTCAAGGGACGGTAATTCACCAAACGTTCACAAAAGTTCCCCACAAAAGGGGAGGGTATGTCTCTTCGGTGTACCTCCAAAGTAGAAAGTCGTATCCAAGGAAACCCACGTGCTGCATTGGTGGCGGCCCAACGAGAGTTTCTGGAGTTGAAACACAGACTCTTCTTCATGCAGCACTATGTGCGAGTATAAGAGTTTAAATGGAAGGACTACTAGAAAGAATACGAGATATACCACAGAGATATCCTCTAGTTGGGAAAGGAGAATGAAGAACTCATGGCAAATGTCGCTAATTTGGAACTTCATCTATCAGAGTCCACTAAAAGGTGGTTTTTTTAGATCTACTTACCATTTTTCATTTTATTTTTCTTTTTTTAAATCTGCTTAGATTTTTACTGCTATGATACTACACAATCACGCCACCCAAAGCATAACATTGAATTTAATCCACCATACTTAAACATGCAATTACATAATTCAAATCTTGGATACAATTGTTACGATGGATTTCGCAATTAAACAAGCTTCACTTAAACTTCTATGCGACGTCGCATTGGACAAAACCATAATGTGAATAACTGTCTACTAAATCGTCTCCACGATCATGTCATTTGATTAAAATGTCAACGCGATGTACATGTAACAACTCTCAACTTGGCATCATCACACTTCTACATATTTGACAATATCAACCCGATAGTACAACATTTGCCCATTAAAAAAGTCTAGAAGATAGGTGTATTTGACCATAATTGTACAACATACTAACGCCTAATTAAAGTCATTGTTTCCTGTGTTAGTGATTCAAGATTCACTCCTGTAATGTCGTATTCTAAAATTTACAACAAAAATTCCCACAGTCACCACTACCACACTGCAGTGGAGCCGATAGGCGACGTATTGACCATGGTGACATCTCCAACTTCTGATTCTTATTTGGGATGCCATAGTGGTATGGAACGGCTGGAAGGACATTTGCGCTGAAATTCAACTCCTTGTGTAGTGAGTCTCATGGTGTCAGCAAAGGAAGAGAGTCTCAAATGTTAAGCTCGCCTTCACATAGATTAATGCAAAGTAACACCCAATGAGAACCATTGACGTTCAACGAAAGGTATACCACATCCACTTCTGACCACGGTGTACTGTAATCAATCTTATTGACCTTCACAAATTGAAGAACACTGTTATTGACCTTACTGCAATCGAACCACCCTGATCTTTGGCTTGAAGAAGTGTACAACTTTGCCAGAACTTCGTCGGACTATCGTAGTTCATTTAATAAACCATATAATATTGTTAATTGAAGATGTACTATAAGTTCATAATACAATAGTTGGCAGATGCACTTACTATAAGAAATACAGAACAAACCACAAATTTTGAATGACGTAGGCTCGGGATGGCAACCATCTTAAACTTCTTGTACCTAAACAGAAACATAGTGTCCATTTCCTAGTCATAATAGACGTTAGGTAGAAGAGAAAAATCTAGGTTAACAGTACTAAAAAAACGTTAAATATAGAAAATGCCAAATTAGATAGACAAACATCATCACCAAGTCATTTGGATGGGGTCAGCTGACGACGAAACCAGTCTTTCCCAAGGGAGTTAAAAGATGTACTTCGTAAAAACTTGTCCATTTTTCAGCATCTAACCATCATTTCATACTCGCCTTCAATTCTGTTGGTATTGTAAACTGAACTCTAAAAGTGCTATTTTAGAGCTTTAAATTTAGTCATTTTGTGGGTTGATTTGTGTAATTTGAGGCTTTATTTGTTGAATTTGTAGGAACCAAGCATTTGGATGTAAAAATAAAGATTCGGTGTTGTTCGAGTTAAACGACGAGTAGAAGAAGAGCAAATTTGGCTAAGAAATGAAGGAGATATGTCCAAAAGAGCCAGAACTCGAAAGCATAGTGTCTCAATGCCAGACCAGAGCGTTGAGACGCCCGAATAGTGACCAGCAACTCAGACGCATTAGCATGGAGACGCTAGCATAGTAGCGTCTCAATGCTACTCAAATTTTGGCAAAATAGAAAGCTCAAATTCGAAGTAGTGTCAAGACGCAGCGTCGCGATGCTCTTTCAAAAATTTCTCTCCATTTTACAAATACGCGGTGGCAGTTTCATAATATTAAAGTGTAGCATCTCGACGTTGTCCTATATCGTCTCGACGTTGCCGGTAAACACTATATAATATTCTTTTCGCCGCTAGATCAAGGGAAATCAATTTTGGGGTGCAATTTTTAAAAGAATTTTACAGAGAACAATGAGAGCCATTGTTCTGGAGCGTTTGGGGATTTTTGGAGTGCTCGGGATTGAGTTTTCACACCTCGAGAAGCATGCCTATAGTTGAAATGGCATAGTTTCTTCTAGGACCTCTCTTCTCTTAGACATTTAATGTATTCAATTTTTAGAGAATTTTCTGGACTTTTATGATGCATAACAGTAGCTAAATCCTTTGGTTTTAGGGTATTGGTTATAATGAACTCTTGGAATTATTGATTTTCTTTTGGTATGCAATTCTTTACCGTTTTCTTCTAAATTCCAGCATGTTATTCACTGCGTTCAACTTGCCATTAAGTGTTATATCTGTCGTTTTTATTACCTTGCTCGGGAGAGAAGGTAGTAATTTAGATCAAGGATTTATATTTATATTTTTATTTGCACAATAGTGATAAGAGAGTTTGCAAGGTCCATGATAGGTTATTTTTATGCCACCTTTAAATTCTTATTGCAAGACATCGAATAGAGAGTTAGTTGTGAGAGTCAGAGGACCTTGAGAGGGGGAAACCCGAGTTAATCAACCTTAGACTTAGAAAATTGGTAATCAATTGTATCTCTGTGAGTTAATAAATTATTTAATTGTTTCGCTCATCATACCAACACCCTAGAACCTCTATTCTCTTGATTTTTCCCACCACTTGCTTATTTCATTTATTGCTTTCATAGTTTAGAACCATTGCATAATATTGGGCTCCCTAGATAAAATCAATCCCTAGAATGGTCTTCTTGCATTTCTTTCCACCCACGTAAGGTTTCAGTAGCTTCCATGGTTGCTTTCTTTTCTTGCTTTCTTTAGGTAAATGATGTGCCATGATGAATTCAACAATCTAACACAAGTAGAGTAAGTAATATATAAATAACACAAACAAACAAAAAGGTTTTTTTTATATAGATCAACAAACTTTATACATTTTTTATCGGCCGCGAAATATGAATAACAGGAGGTGGTTCATGTAGACACATTTGAACTAATCCATCCACATCAACCTTATCTTCGTTTATATTGCCATCGTGACTCTTGTCCTCATTTCTATTGGCATCATCATTCTTGTTTTCATTTCTATTGTAAACATCTTCATTGCTTTCATATCTTGGTATCCAAGGCCCATCCATGCACTTACGATGATCGGTTGACAACAACTAATCACGCTAAACATTAATGAAACAGAAATTACAAATTCATCCTAGCAAAACTTTCAAGAAGTGTATCCAAATACTATAATCAAAAAAAAATTTCTATGTTCGCATTCATTTGATTTATCTTCCTATTTGCAGTGTCCAAGTCATCCTACATACAAGCTAGACGAGCGTCAAGCATTTGAATATTTGCTATATACCTTTTATGACGACATACAAATTATCCTCAGGCTGGACCTGATTTGGGTCGTTGGGTATTGATTCTGATAGTCAGCTATCATGTCGGGGTCAAGGTGGAGATGGTGAGGAAGGATGTTGCGAAAGGTGATCTAGCGGCTGGATATTTGGCAACGTAACCATTTTAGATAACTATAAGTGATAAAAAGTAATCGAGTTGATTTAGATTTTCATCATCTAAACCGATCGCACTCATCGATTTTAATACAGCACATTTAAATATAGATCATTCCAACAGACCCCATGTAACAATTTAAATCGAGCAACACGATAGTTCCGACCGATCGCATGTAACAATTTAAATCGAGCAACACGATCATTCCAACCGATCGCATGTAACAATTTAAATCAAGCAACATGATCGCATTGGTCATTGGAGATAGGGCGAACCAAATGCGATCCTCTATATCAGGATCAGCTCGACCCGTTAGGATTACTGAACTTTGATCATCTTTAAACATCGAAGATGCAAACTTCGACCGAATAAAAAGGATCGTGTCATTCAATAAGGAAGTCACCACGAAATAAATAAATACATTCAAGTTAAAAGGATAAACAACTAAAGTGAAGTGAAAAGAATCAAGTTATAGTACACGAAATAGAAATAGAAGTTCAAACAACTAGTATATAATAGTCTAGTACAAGAGATTTAGACTTCGAATAATAGAAGTAAGGTCTAAAATCGACTTCGATGTATAGGTGTCAAACTTGTATTTTGGTTCGTCCATTGAGCAGCACTGTAAAATTATGAGAAGAACGAGAGACAAACAATGGATTTACTGGTAAAAGACAAAAAGAAGAAGAAGAAATATTGAAAGAGAAACAAAGGGATATTATGGTAAAAGAAAGTATTCTGAAAAGTAAAAAAGTGTGTCAGGGGTTAGAAAAACTTAAAAAGGAAGAGGATGTCAATTTTGAATGAAAAAACTGAAAAGGGGACAAGAATGACAATTTTCCATGTATATACTTGTTGTCGATTATGTATCTAAATGGGTAGAGGCAATTGCCATAGGAAGAATGATGCTCGTGTTGTAGTTCAATTTCTTAAAAAGCATATTTTTACACATTTTGGCACACCTAAGGCTATCATTAGCGATAAAGGGTCCCATTTCTATAATAAATTTTTTAATTCTCTGTTAAATAAATATGGGGTGAAGCATAAGGTTTCCCTATCTTATCACCCCCAACTAATGGGCAAGCTGAGGCTTTCAATAGGGAATTAAGCAGATTCTGGATAAAACTGTTTAGACAAACAAGAAGGATTCGTCCCAGAAGCTTGATGATGCATCATGGGCATATACGACAGCCTTCAAGACACCAATTGATACATCCCCGAATACTTTGGTATTTGGAAAGGCATGCCACTTAACAGTGGAATTGGAGCACGGGCAAAAAAGAAGCTAAACTTTGGCCTTAAGAAAGCAAGGGAACAGAAATTGCTTCAACTGAACGAGATGGAGGAGTTCCTTGGTCAAGCATATGAGAATGAAAAGTTGTACAAGGAAAGGACCAAAAGATGGCACGATCAATGGATATTACAGAGGTCTTTCCAACCTTGTAACAAAGTGCTTTTATATAACTCACAATTATGTTTATTTCCAGGAAAGTTTAAGTGAGGTGGTCCGGACCCTTCATGGTGAAGAGCGTGTCCCCATATGGAGCAGTGGAGCTGCAAGGAAAGGATGGGTCAATTTTAAAATTAAATGAATAGAGATTGAAAGCATATTGTGGAGAAGACGAACGGAAACTAGATGAAATGTATCTTGATGAGGCATCATGAGCTTTATTAGGTCTAGCTAAAGAAGTTAAGCAAAGCACTTTTTGAGAGGCAACCCAAATTTTTTTATTTTATTTTTTATTATTATTCGTTTTATTTGAATTTTTATTTATTAGTTTTTTTTTTCTTATCAAAAGATTTTTTTTTTTTTTGTCTTAACTTTCCCTTATTTTTGTTGCTGCAGGATTTTTTTTTTAAAAAAAAGGAAAAGAGTGGAAAAAAAAAGGAACGAAGGCAAGCGCACAAAGTCACAGCGTCTCAATGTTGCTTGCAGGTATAGGCCACCGGCGGTCACAAACGTCGAGACGCTGACTCCTCGCGTCTCGATGTTGTTACGAAATCTAGAATTAAAACCCTTATTTCGTTTTGCAAAATAGAACACTCTTCTCCAGCCTAACCGCCGCCAGCTTCTTTCTCCCTCGGATCTTCTCCCTTTTTCATCAATTTTTTCTCAAATTTTCCCTCCCTCCTTGCAAAATCACAACACCCAAGCCACCATTGCCCCTCTTTTTACCGATTTTTAAATTTTAAGAGCAAATTTCGTGGGTTTTCCACCAAAAATAGAATCCACTCCTCTTAACTTCGGATTTTCGGCCGAAAAGGTAATTGTAAGTCAATTTTTGACCAGTTGATGTATATTTGTGTTGTGCTTGCTGAATTCGACATGCTATTTACACTATATACATTGTTCTTGTTTATTTGAATCTATTCCATGTGTGGCCATTATATATTTGGGCATATTTGTTGAGGAAATTATTTTTGAGAAATTAGGGGCAGTATTTGTAAGTTGATTTTCAACCAATTGATGTATATTTGTGTTGTGTTAGTTGAATTTGACATCCTCTTTACACCACTACACTGTTATTATTGAATTGAGTCAATTTCATGTACGGATATTGTAGATTTGGGCATGATTGTTAAGGGAATTATTTTTTAGAATTTATGGGCTTACTTGTGGAGCTGATTTGTATGAGTTTTTGGGTGTTGGTATTGTAGATTTGAGCATATTTGTTAAGGGAATTATTTTTGAAAAAATCATGGGTTTACTTGTGGAGTTGATTGATATGAGTTTGTATGAAAATTGTTATATTTAGATAGATTGTGGTAGTTGTGGCTAACTTTTGGGCTTGTGTAGTATTTACAAAGTGCTTGAAAAGATGAGTTTCAAAAGAGCCCGAGGAAATGTTGTGAGTTCTAGTGCTTTTGACAGTCCATCAATGAACATCACAATATCAAACGTATGTGGTGAATCGGTCTATTATACAAGAACGAAGGCTAGCACCATGAGAGGTCCACCTACCTCAGTTGTATGATAATATTGCTTAAAGAGGGTGGTTCGATTTTGTGCAACAGCCTGAAGCCATTGTTGTCCTCATAATTAGAGAATTTTATGCCAACTTGAGAGAAGAGAATCTCGGTCATTTGTGCGAGGACGGCGTGTGCCCTTCGATTCATCATCAATCAATAACAAATATTATCGAGTTCCATATTATGATAGTGATGAGTACAATGCATATGCCAGTGACCACTTGGACGTCAATCAAATCATTCAAGAACTTTGCCAGCTAGGGGCCCAGTGGACCATAAGATGGGGTGAGGCTATCAAATTCAGAACGTCGAATCTCAGTGTCGCTAACAAGGTATGACATAGTTTCATTTGTGCCAAGATGCTATCAGTGGCACATATGAGTGATGTGACCAAGAAACACGCTATATTGCTCTATGCCATCGCCATTAGCAAGACGATCGATGTGGGGAAAGTCATCTACCAATCCATACGCCACATCCGTCGTGGCTCAACCACTGGGGGACTTGGCCATCCCTCACTCATTATGGCCCTATGTAGATCAGCCGGGATCACTTGGGACCCAAACAAGGACCTCACACACCCTAAGGCAAACATGGATTAGAATTTCATAATGAGGTTTCGCGAATGGGAGCCTATCGCATAGATGTCAAACCCCGAGCTTCTCGAACAGGATCGTAAACACGTGGCACAAGGTCCTCACCACATGGAGGCTAGACCATCGAGACCAGCACGAGCCTCTTTGTCTAGTGAGGAGCGCATGGAGCTGCTTTGACTCCGCCAGTATGAATACCAGGTGGAGTCATTTGGAGTCATATGCGAGCGCTAGAACACGATATATAACTTCCTATCCCAGGCATTTTCAAACATTCTTCCTCTCGCCTCTGTCCACTGGCGCCACCACCCTTATATTCTAATGATGACGAGGACTCATCGGCCTCTATCCTTCAGGGCGATGCTTTTTCTCTTTTTTTCCTTTCTTTTTTTTCCTTTTCCTTTTTATATATTTACCTTTATGTTTGTTATTGCTTTCATTTTTATTTTTATTTTTGTGGCTAATGTTTTTCTTTTCTTTTGGATTTCGCACCTCGTATCCTTTTTCCAAGAACTCCAGCATCATCGTCCTCAGTGCACAAGCCTGTGAACTTCGTGGATTACGTCGTTTTTCAGGCCAGTTTTGCTCTCTTTATGCTTTCTGTTTTATAAATTGAGGACAATGTATTATCTTAAGTTTGGGGTAGGGTGTCCTGAGTATTGTGTTCTACTAGGATAGATTATATGTGAATTATGTGTCGAGTTCCTAAATTTTGTGATAGATTAAGCTGAACTTAGACCATGATAAAATTTTGTCGATGATAAATTGATTGCCTGACCATGTGCTGGATAAATGCTAGAACAGTTAATACTTGCATGCTAAGGATTATGATTTTCCATGATTTGCTGTAATTTATATGTGAGTGGAAATAGAGAAATTAGTAAGCATACTTCTGAAGTAAGTCATGTTTGAAATCCTTCTTTGAATCCCTTGTAATTTGAGCACGTAGTCCGCCTGTTTTTAGTTCTAAAGGTTTAAGGTGTCATTAATGAGGATAAACTTAAAATGTTTCAAAATGGTCTGATGATTGAACAGTGAATTTCTAGATTAAAAGAGCTTATGTTGAAAATGATTTTTTCTAAAGTATATCTAAAGAGGTTACTCCTCCTTTCTTTGGGTCTTAGTTGACGGGCAATGCTAAAAAATTTATATATATATTGCAAAAAGAAAGTGAATATTGTCCTAGAATAAGAGGTACTGCCCGTAGTTGGATACTCAACACTTAGGAAGTGGGGGTAAGCCAGAACGAATTTAGTACGTCTTAACTAGGCTCCTCTTTTAGATACTAACATAAAATAAAACAAAATAAAATCTTAGGCTCCCTAAGTTAGAATTCTTCACGTGAAAACAATTTAGTGCCAGAGTAGAGGCAGCTTAGAAAAGACTTCATTAAATGTGCTCTAGGCTTGTAAGGACTAGAATGGAATAGGCTTACACACACACTCGCAATGGACGATAAGAATTGGCCTTCGACTTTCCTATCGATAGAATCTGCATGAATATTTCCTTAATTTAGCTCATTACATGTTATTGGGCATTGAGTTAAGAGTCTGAAGCATGCTAGCATTAAGGTTCTTTTATTTATTTGTACTCTAATTTTGCTCAAGACTAGCAAAACTCTAAGTTTGGGGTAGTTGATACCACTCAAAAAGTGTTATTTCAAGGCCTCTAATTTAGTAATTTTGTGTTTTATAAGTGTATTTGATGCTCTTACTTGTGAAATTTTGTAGGAATCAAGCATTCTAAGGGAAATGATGTGATGCTTGCAAAACTCCTTGCAAGCGGTTTGCCAAGCAAGTCTCCACGATCAAGGCACCAAAGTGTACTCAACTGTTCTCACC
>JAOANK020098030.1:0-14268 GCA_026257165.2 Telfairia occidentalis
AGGAGAAATTGTGAGAGCCCTTCAAACCATGCTCTCGAGGCCTATTTTAAACCATAGAGAGAGTGGTTCAGTTTGCAAACTAGATGTTTTTTTTTTGGAAGGTAGAACTCAGGGGATTGTGCGATGCACACTTCTTGTTTAAGGTGGCCATAGAGAAAAGCGTTCTTGACGTCTAGTTATCTTAGGTTCCATCCTAAACTGACTGTAAGAGAGAGGGTTAGTTTGATTGTAGTATGCTTGACTATCAGGCTAAATGTCTTATTGTAGTCTACTCCCTCATGTAAACATCTTTGAGCTACTAGGCGGGTTTTGTCTCCCTCTATTGATCCATCTTTCTTTAGTTTTGTCTTGAAAACTCATTTGAACCCAATAATGTTGCTGTTTGGTTGAGGAATCAAGAGGTCGGGATTATCTTCTAGGGCTCTCATTTCATTTTCCATTGCTACTTTCCAATGAGGGATCTTTCATGTTGTTTTAAATCCCTTATGTTCAGGTATCAATGCTTGTTTTGAGTGCTTCTTGATGTTGGTTTGTTGATGAAGTTGTGGATCCAAAAGGGGATCGTCATGAAGTTTTTTCCTTGTTACCGTAGGATGAATATTGTTGTCATTTGTACCTGCAGAATCAAGAATCAAGTCAATATGACGTTGATTACTAATATCTGAAAGTTCACTTACCTGATAAGGAGTTAACGCTGTCATGAGTCCATTTGTATCTACTGCTTCAACTTGACTAGGTATGGAGTCAGTCTGTGTTTTTTCTCATTGCGGTAGATCTTCCATTGCTTCTCTGCTGAGGGAATTTTCTGCAGTTTCGTCCATCACAGCAGACTATTTTTTGTTGATTAAATAATTTTGAGCTGCAGCTGTTGTTCCACGGAGATTACTTTGAGCATGGCTCTCGAAGTTTGGAGATTTTTTGCTTCTGTTGCTGTAATTGAATGTAGCAGTGGAAAATTGCCTTGTTCTTCCTCAAAGTGAGCTCTTTCTTCAGTTTTGTTTAGGACAGCAGAGTGATTCTCGGAAGTTGAGTGATTCTGAGTTGCTATTCTAAGTAAATTTTCCCTTGCTGTTGAACAATTATCTATCGATGTTGCTATGATCAAATTTGGTAGAGGGGAATTGCCTTGTTCTTCCTCAATGGAAACTCCTTTTCCATTGCTTAGTGAGGTTTCATCTAGCATTACTGATCTACACTTTGTCGTGCTGATGGCTACTGACAGTTGTGTTGAGACTATCTTCTAATGTGTTCAAGCATTGTTTTGCGGCAACATTCCATTCCTCGAAACTTATAAATTCATATACTACAAGATCCTTTCCATTTTTAACATTGTTAGTTTGTTTTGTAGCCAAAGGAAAGATACATTCATAAAAATGACATGGTGGGATATGCATATTCTATTTGTTGTATCTAAGCACCTATAAACCTTTGTGACAGCTGTTATAACCATTAAAGACACTAGGATAAGTTTTTTTTACAATTCGTCTTTGCTATAGTTTTTCAAATATGGAAAAGACTTGCATCCAAAGATTCTTAGACTACTATAATTTTGTTCATCTCCAAATAATTTGTAATAAGGGGATTTCATGTCTAATGATTTACTAGGGCATTCTCTTTATTAGAAAAAGGATAGAAAGGAAAGCATCTACACAATATTTTTTAGGGACATGTGGCTGAAAATCAAGGTAAGGTTGGGTTTACAATACATCTATGTTTCCTTTCTACCACCTCATTTTGTTGTAGAGTGTACGGACACAAGAATTGATGTAAAATTCCTTTGCGAAGTGATGTTTCAGATTAAGAGAGTTAAATTCACCTCGATACCATCACTATGAAAAACTTTTATTTTTCTTTCAAAATAATTTTCTACTAACTTTTGAAACTTCATGAAGCAAGAGATAAAATTAGATTTCTTCTTGAGAGGATATATCCAACAAAGTCTA
This sequence comes from Telfairia occidentalis, assembly GCA_026257165.2. Taxonomy (NCBI): domain Eukaryota; kingdom Viridiplantae; phylum Streptophyta; class Magnoliopsida; order Cucurbitales; family Cucurbitaceae; genus Telfairia; species Telfairia occidentalis. The sequence goes on from JAOANK020098030.1 coordinate 1,944, forward strand.
GAGAAATCGTCTATAAAGTTGAGATAATATCTATATTTTGACAAGAAGCAATAGGTTAGGGACCTCATAAATCACAAAATGAATCTCATGCAAAAGAAAATGAGATATTTAATTATTAAGTTTGAAAGGAAGTTTACAACTCTTACTCATTTGGCAAGTATAACATGTGGACTTGTTGTTTTTTCCAACTAGATATATCAAAGAGTTGAGAATTATGCAAGAGTTTGCAAAGTAAAATCATTTGGCTGATCCATTCTCATATACCATATCGAGTAAGGGGATAATTAGGCTATTGATTTGGATACGGAGGTTTAAGTCGTTTTAACCATTTTTCAGCAAAATATCAAAAGTATTGGCAATATTTCGATGAAATTTTCGATTTTCTAATATATTCACATGCGTCGCGCCACGGATGATCTGAATATATAATTTTTTTTATCGAGGCTAAATATTAACTTTGTTACTATAATAACAAAAATTTGTTACAGTAAGCATTTGTTTTTTATTTTTAACTTTCCCTCCACCTCCTCCGTTCTCTCGCTTCCTCTTTCTCTCCCTCATCCCCGCGACCGCTCCCCACTTTCTCTTCCTTAAAAAAAAAGAAAAAAAAAAAATTCAGCATTATTTTTCTTTTCTTTCTCATCCTTTTTTATTATAATATATAATTTATATTTAGTTTTTATTTTCTGCTATAATACTTTATATTGTATATTTTTCATATTAAATATATCATTTTTATTTTATATGGTATATTTAACCTGTAAAATATATATTTTTAATTTATAAAATATAGTTATAAAAAGTATCTAAAACAAACTATCAAAAATTAAGAGCCCATCTTTCATAATTTTACTTTTATATCTTGATAAAATTTTAATCTTATTAATTTTTAATTTTGATTGTATTTTTTATTATATTAAGAATACAGATTTTTTAAAATATTATGACTTTTTTTTTAAACAATATTGTCATTATCAAATCAATTATATAAATGTTTGTCTAATATGCCAATGATGTCATCTTATAATTAAATTACTTGTTTACAAAAAAAAAATTATCAATAAATTATTGACATTTATATTTATTTTTCAACCTTTAATACTATCAATTATTGTATTAATCTTTATATTTGACTTATATATATTAATTTATATCTATCGATATTCAAATATCTGTCGATATATCTATAAATTTGAGTTACCAATATCAATATTTTCATCCTTGATCAAAAGTAAGTTTACTAACATACGAGATTTTCTTTGTTATTTGAGTTCCTATAAGAACATTAGAGAGTTTTAAACTATTTGAGCCTATTTTTAAAGAGCAAGACCTTGTGTGTGCTCATCTTGATCTTTTCCATCCTATACATAAGGTTTTTCAGGTTCATTATAAGGAGTTAATTAAGAGAGCTTACAAACATCACATACAACATATCCTAAGGCACTTGAATCTGAATTCGCCATTTCATTGAAGGATAGTCTAGGAAATGCTTTAGGTATTTTCTCTACTTGATAGGTGATAGCTCTCCAAATGAGGGTTATTATACCTATCAAATTGAGTCTTTCATTGTTGTTGATAGTGCGTTAGCATAAGTAAAAGCATGTGGAAGTGTCAAATGTATCTGTAACTTGCCTGCCTGTAATACTTAACATTTGATGAATGTAAACACTACTAAATTACGGGTGTAAGCATGGCAGCTTACAAAAATTAAAGGAAAATCAAGAAGCAACATGACCTGGTAGTATCTTCCCTTGCACAATGCAGTAGCATTTCGACAAACAGAGTATTCTCCAAAATCCTCCAATGTACGCACTGCTGATTTTATGAAGTGTGTGATGTCTCAGAAAGGTGCGATTGACCCTTTCTATACATGTGAGACTCTAGAAGGGCACCATGAGTCATTTTCTACACCTCTATTTAAGGCAAGAGACACACATCCTTAGGGCAAGCCGCCGAAAAAGAAGGAACCCAGAAATGAAATGGCAAGGATTATCTCGACAAAAGAATCTGAATCTCTCGAGGAGAACCCAGCTGGCTACTGTCTTCATAGCCTCCCAAGCCCCGATTCTACTGCTTCTTGTTCCTTATACGTTATTCTAGTTGCTCTATCACATTTGTATTAGTGAACTTACATTTATTCATGCAGTTATTTGAGCATTCATTTTAACATTTTTCTTCTACTATGTATTGTTGCTAAAACCTATTCGGATAGTTAATGACAATCATGTGTTGCTAAAGCATTGTTGTTGTTTCTTTTAATTTGTTATATTGTTTGACCGTAATCTTTCCAGTTGGCCACCAGAAGTTAACGCTAGCTAGTCGTGTGCTCACAGGTAAAGGACTAGTCAAATCCAATTAGAAGGATATAGTAGAGAAGGATTATTCTGTTCTCATAAATGCACTATGTGTTGAAGCTATAAAACTAAAAGAAACATGTGCTTACTAGTTATAGAGTTTCAGTTTAGACATAAATCAGACTTGCTCTTAAGTATATGTTGCTTAAACAAGTGGGTATACTATGAATTTCTATTTGTCGAAAGAACTTTGCATTCCCAGAAGAAGCTACAACATAGTGTCGCCTCATATGGTAGAAAATCATTAACTACCCTTATCTTGTTATCGTTTGTCATTAACTTGTGTTTAGCATATATATATTTTCCTTGTTTGCAACCCTAGAACTAACTGATTTACTCATTCTCCCTTCACTTCTCACAACAACACTGTATTACCTGTTTAAATTTCTTATCTAAATGAATTTCATGTAGCATGAAAATCTGGTTTAAATTAACCCAAGTTCTTGAGGTTCGATATCCTGGAATACTCCAGTATTACTTGTCCAATTACTTATACTTGAGCATGATTTGTCTTCATTTCAGTACCATTTTGCATAATAGACTCAACATTTTACTACCACTCCGAAGACAACAAGTTTTTGGTACCGTTGTTGGGGAGTTTAGAGTTTAATTTAAATTTAGTTTTACTTACTTGCAACTCTTTTTGTCAAGAATATCCTCAATGTTGTAAACCTCTATCTTTCATTAGTCCGATCAATCCTTTGCTGCCTGTACAAAAGTATCATAGTGTATGAACGAGCACGATGCAACATTTGTATGTTATCTGAAGGTAGGGAGAACCTTACATCAGAGAATTAGAGTAAATAGGCAAGCGCAAGGATTTGCTGCAACTCAAAACGTCATGGATAATCAAGATGCTCATATTTTGGATCCACCAATAAATATTCAGTGGAATTCTATACAAGTTGTTGTAGATGGATAAAGAGTAGTCCAACAACAACAAATATACCAACACAAGCAAGTGTTGTTAACAGATGATCGCGATAGAGCAATAAGAGAATATGTAGCCTTAGTGTTCAATGATTTTAACAAAGTCATAGTGACAAGCTAAATGGTGCTCCAACATTTGAACTCAAACCTATCATGTTCCAAATGTTGCAAACTAATCGATAAGTTGGAGGAACAAAGTTGGACAATCCTCATTCACATTTACAGTCATTCCTTGCTTTATGCAACTCTTTCAAAATCCCAGGTGTGACATAAGAAATGTTGAGATTGACATTATTTCCTTATTCTTTGAGAGATAGCGAGAAAGTTTGGCTATACTCTCTGCCACCATGATCAATTACAAGTTGCACAGACCATACTGATATGTTTTTGCTGAAATACTTTCCTTCCACCAAGAATACAGTATTTCGTGTCAACATAGTTATGTTTGACCAGCTAGAAAATGAATCTGTTGATGAAGCATAGGAACGTTATAAGACATTATTAAAGAATTGTCCCCATCACAATTTGCCTAGTTGTATGCAAATCAAACATTTCTACTATGGATTAACACCTAACTCTCAGTTAGTCCTCGATGTGTCTGCCAATGGAGCCCTACTACGAAAAACCTATAATGCAGCATTTGATATTCTAGAAAGAATATCAAGTAACAATTCGCAGTAGATGAATGAGAGAGAGAATGGCAAGAAGAAGGGCACAGAAGGAAAGATTGAGATGGATGCTCTTACAACATTGAGTGCACAAGTAGTGACTATGGAAAATATATTAAAAGCCATGAACGCAATCGCTACTCAACCGATCAAGGTAGTTCAAGGATCTATAGAGGTTAGTTGTGTTTTTTGTTGAGAAGCACATATTTTCGAAGACTGTCCATTGAACCTAGAATCCATATACTATGTTGGACAAAACAACCAAGGATGCTACAACCCTTATTCGAACACATGCAATCTAGGTCACACCCGAATTTTTTTGGAGGTGGTCAACAAGCAAGCAGTAGTAATGCGCTAGCATGTGGGTGTAATTTCCTCCAGGATTTATGAACCCAACAGTTTAGCAAAGTACAGCAACGGACAGAGTTCAACCAACACCATAGAATCAACAATCGCGTGATTTGGAGAGTTTCATGAAGTACTACATAATGAGGAATGATTCTTTGATGTAGAGTCAAGTAGCGACGTTAAAGAATCTAGAAGTACAAGTGGGACAGTTGGTGACTAAAATTCGTAGCAGACTAGCTGGTACACTGGTAAGCACAACTGAATTACCCAAGCGTAATGGAAAAGAGCAATGCAAGGCCATTATTTTGAAAAGTGGAAAAAAGTTAGTGCAGGAGAGAGAGAGAAAGTGGTACCAAATGAAGAGGAGCATAAGGTTATGCCAGAAGAAAACAATAAAGAGAAAAAGAAAGAGGTAGTTGAGAATACAGACAACTGATCACAATCTACTGCATTACCACAAGTGTATAGGTCAAATTGTAATATAAAATGGTTCTAAGAGACCGAGTATCATCCTCTAAGAATTAGATTTCTAATTTCCTTAGTTATTAATTTATTCTTTCAATTTTATCTAGGGAATCGAAATTCATGCAATGATTCTAAGCTATAAAAATTGCAATAAAAGATGTTATGCTAATGGTGCAACAATCAATAGAATGGAGGTTCTAGGGTGTTGGTATGGCGAACAAAATACTTAAACAAATTAATTAACTTATGGGATACAATTAACTACCAATTTTCTAAGTCTAATGTTAATTAACTTAGGTTTTCCCCTCTCGAGGTCCATCGACTCTCACAATTGATTCCTTATTTGATATCTCGCAATAAGAATTTAAAAGCAAGATAAAAATAACCTATCATGAACCTTGCAATCTCTCCTATCACTATAATGCATAGAAAAGTAAACACCTAAAATCCTTAGTCTAAATTACTACCCTCTCTCCCGAGCAAGATAATAAAAACAACATCCACAACATTTAATAGCCAGTTAAATGCAGTGATTAAAATGCTAGAAATTAGAAGAAAATGGTAACAAAATTGCATGCCACAAGAAAAACAATACATCTAAAAGTTCATTACAACCAACCCCCGAAAACTAAGAGATTTAGCTACTGTTGTGCATCATAAAAAGTCCATAAAATCTCCTAAAAATATAATACATCAAATGTCTAAGAGAAGAGAGGGAACTCTCAGAAGAATCCATGCCTTACGGTCATATGCACGCTTCTTTATGTGTGACAACTCGATCCCGAGCACTTAAAAAATCCTCGAATACTCCAGAACAATAGCCCCCGTAACTCTCTGTTGAATTCTATCGAAAATTGCACCTAAAATTGATCCCACCAGCCTTAATCACGAAAAGATGCATTTATAGCAAATTGTCGGCAGCGTCGAGACGCTAGGGACAACATCTCGACGCTGGGTTCGAAGTAACTTACTCAAAATGTGCAGTCGTGGACACGCTGTCAAAAGGCAGTAGTGTCGAGACGCTAGGGACAGCATCATGACGCTGCACATGTGCATCCTGCAGACAAGGGCGTGCGCATTGAAGCTAGCGTTGAGTGTGGTGTCAACACACATATGTAGGGGGCGCGCAGTGGGCATTGCATGCGTTTGAAGATAAGTGGGTGCTTGCATGCGTGCGCGTTGGCTGCTACATGGGTGCGCGCACGCTGGCTTGTGTTCTTCGGCATCGAGATGCCTTTGAACAGCGTCGAGATGTTGTTGCCCTCCAGCGTACAGTTTTTTGTGTGTAGATTTTAGCGTCTCAATGTTATGGCATGGCGTCTTGACACTGCAACTTCGAGTCTTCACTAATTTGTGCCTCGTTTCTTCGTTCTTTGTCCATTTTTGCTCATCTTGGGCCCGTTTTTCAACCCAAACTGCCCCAGATCCATATTTTCACCTCGTGTTGCTCGGTTCCTACAAATTCAATAATAAAGGCATCAAAGTACACCTAAAAGCCTACAAAACTACTAGAATTTAGGTCCTAATATAGCACTTTTTAGACTTCTGTCAACAACAAAAGCAGCAAGAATGCTACAGCAAGTAAACAGATGGAAGTAGAAGAACTACCTAAAGTTCTCCCACCACCACCCTTTCCACAGAGACTAAGGAAGAAAAATGACGAAATACAATTCAAAAAATTTCGTGATGTGTTGAAGCAATTGCATATCAATATCTCGCTAGTGGAAGCCTTAGAGTAGATGGCTAGTTATGTGAAATTCTTGAAAGCTATTCTAACAAAGAAAAGAAGACTAGGAGAGTTTGAAACTGTAGGGTTAATAGACGAATGCAATGCCATTTTGTCAAGCAAGATACCAAAGAAAATGAAAGCTTTCGGAAGTTTCACAATTCTATGCTCTATTGGAGATCAATACGTGGGCAAAACATTGTGTAATTTAGGGGCGAGTATTAACCTAATGGCCTTATTTATCTTTTAATAGTTGGAAATAGATGAGGCTAGACCCACAATAGTGACACTTCGACTTGCTGATCGCTCCATGGTGCATTTGGAAGGAAAAATCAAGGATGTTTTTGTTAAAGTGGATAGTTTTATCTTCCCAGCAGACTTCATCATCTTAGACTATGAGGTAGATCGCGAGATTCTTATCATTTTAGAAAGACCATTTCTGGAGACAGGAAGAACATTAATTGATGTGCAGTAGGAGATTTTAACAATGAGGGTCAACGATTAACAAGTTACTTTCAATGTGTTCACCGCCCTTAAATATTTCGATGATTTAGAAGAGTGTTTTAGGCTGCAAGAAAAGGAAGACCTTGAGAATATAAGTTTGACCTAGGAAGAAGAAGATGATAACGAGGATAAAGTGGAAACGAATACGAAACAGTTATGCAGTATTTTAGTGACAATAGCAGGTAGAGAGCAAATTAGCAGCGTATAACAGAAGCTCTAGATTTATCTAAGAGGAAGGGTCGACCAATGAAATCATTGTTCGAAGAAGCTCCAGCAGTGGAGAAGAAACCTTTACCTACACTCTTAAATATGTTTATTTAGATAATGATAAAAAGCTTCCAGTCATTATTTCATCAAAGTTATGTATTAAATATTAGCTGTCTCTATTGCAGTACTTAGAAAACATCGTCTAGCAATTGGATAGACTTTAGGTCACATCTTGGGATTCAGCTCTATAATATGTATGAACAGAATACAGTTAGAGGATGATATGGAGAAAGGTGTGGACACACAACGTCATTAAAAAAGGAGATTATCAAATGGTTGGATGTAGAGATTATATATCCGATAGCAGATAGCACTTGGATCAGCCTAGTGAAATGCGTGCCAAAGAAAGGGGGAATTATGGTCATTATAAACGAGAAGGACGAAATTATTCCAACCAGAATAGTGTCTGGATGGCGAGTCTATATGGTTATCGAAAGCTCAATAAACTGACAAGGAAAGGCAATCTCACTCCCTTTTATTGACAAAATGTTTGATCATTTAGCAGGGCAAAACATTACTGTTTTCTAGATGGGTATTTAGGATACAATTCGATTGCAATAGCTCCCAAAGACCAAGAGAAAATAACCTTCACGTGCCCCTACGAAACATTCGCTTTTAGAAGAATGTCATTTGGTCTATGCAATGCACCTGCAACATTTTAGTGATGCATGATTGCAATTTTTTCAGACCTAATAGAGGAAACAATAGAGGTATTTATGAAATACGCCTCGATTTTTGAGAAGTCATTTGAAAAGTGCTTAGCTAATTTGGAGAAGGTGTTAGAGAGGTGAGAGCAAAACAACATGATACTCAATTGGGAAAAGATGAAACGATTTCTGGCACAAACACAAAAATTCTTTTGGGATGAGCCATTTCTGTACCATCTAAGGCAGGTTCCATTTTCTAGAGATGTGTGAACGGCAATGAAATCAAGGATATCCTGTGGTATTGCCATGCATCTCCATACGGTGGGCATAATGCAGGAACGAAAACGACCGCAAAGGTATTGCAATCGGGCTATTATTGGCCTTCAATCTTCAATGATGCCGATGTATTTGCCCAAGAATGCGATCAATGCCAGAGGATAGGAACATTTCGCAAAGGAATGAGATGCCATTAAACTACATCCTTCAAGTAGAGTTGTTCGATGTATGGGGAATAGACTTCATGAGTCCATTTCCACCATCTCAAGGTTATTCTTATATATTACTTGCAGTTGATTATATTTCTAAATGCGTGGAAGCAATTCCCTGTGCACACAACGATGTAAGGACATTGGAGAAATTCTTGAAAAATAATATATTCACAAGATTTGAAATGCCTAGAGCATTGATAAGCGATGAAGGAACACATTTTGTCAATAAGATCATGGAAAAAGTACTACATAAGTACAATGTGCAACATCGTGTTGCTGTAGCATATCACCCACAAACCAATGGACAAGTTGGCATATCAAATCGCGAAATCAAATCGATATTGGAGAAAATAGTGAGCTTAAATAGAAAAGATTGGGCCACATTGCTAGATGAAGCTTTGTACAAGCCACCACTACAGTTATCTCTGTACAAGCCAGTTTTTGGTAAAGCATGCCATCTTTTAGTGGAGATCGAACACAATGCATTATGGGCTTTAAAGAAGTTAAATTTGGATACAAATGCAGTAGGAAGCACGGATGCTCCAACTCCATGAACTGAAAGAATTTAGAATTGAATGCTACCACAAAGCAAAGACCTATAAGAAGAAAACAAAGAAATGACATGACAAAAGGGTGTGGCCACATCATTTCGCCGAAGGAAAGGTTGTACTACTGTTTAACTCAAGACTGAAGTTTTTTCCAAGGAAACTAAAATCAAGTAGGTCCCTTAATGATTAATCAAATATTTTCATATGGAGCAGTGTTGTTGAGAGATGAAAAAAAAAATAGGAGTTCAAAGTAAATGGGCAAATGATCGAGCCACATTATGGTTGAGATTTCCTTCATGATAGAACCATCATTTACCTCCAGGAATAATGGAAAGCGAACGCCTCTGGTCGCATTAATTCAAAAAAGAAAACTTTGTTGTGGTCGTATGTTCAAGTCTTGCATTTATTTATTTCATTTGGTTATTTTGTTTTATCCTTTAATTTATTTCATTTGAGCATGTGTAAGAAAACAAAAGTAGAAGAATAAGAAGAACACAATGCATAAAGGATGCAAAGTGGAGCCGCTAGAGCATTCAAGGTTGAACATTTCTCTGTGCAAGAATTTGATCAGTTGCAATAGCTATACTGCCAGGTGGTGTACGAGCGACGACACGTCGCAGAAGGATGCTAGGTGCCACAACGATAAAAAGTAATTCAAATTTAGAAAAAGAAAATGATTTTTTAGAGAGGAAATTAAATGGAAAACTAAATGCCTCCCATCTCTTTTTTTTTAAGTTACCGTTGGCCAATTTTCTATTAAAAGGGTACTGTGCAGTTCATTTGCATTCACCATTCCATTTTATCTTCATCTTGTGTGCCTGTTAGTGTTTCTTTTCTCTAGTGAGGTCATCAAAGTGCAGATAATTTTCTTCCAAAATCCTTCTTCAAGAGAAGAAAAAGGGCAAAAAATCAAACAATCTAACAAGTGATACCAAGCAACTACTACTTCTGAGCGGATGATGCTCGATTCTTCTACATCAGAAGACGAAAGAGCACCTAAACAAACTATGGCGGAATGCCAGCTGATGCCAGTAGACCCAAAACCACTAAAACTAGTTTATCTGGTGGACGAGTCATCAGAACGCACAGCTGAATCGCCAACACCACCACCACATGTTGAGAAGAAGAAGAAAAAAAAAAGCAAATTGCTCAAAGAAACAAAGGATTTGGCCGAAAGGATCAAGAAGAAGAAGGGAAATTGAAATGGAGACAGTTTACATAGGGGGTGAACAAACCGCCCAGACCAGTGAACACCTAGACCATAGGAGAAAGTGCAGCGCCCTAGGTTAGTACCGCTCCCCCCTCACCTTCTGTGTTGCCATCTGAAGCATCTCCTATCACGCCAGAACCAGTTTTAGTAGCGCCATCTGAGGTGCACACTACGAACATAGTAATGAACCTTGTGAACAAGGAGATGATGTAAGATGAGGCGCCACTGCAAAGTGAAAGAGACACCATTGAGCTCAATATAGAGGAGAGAGTGAAGAAACAGTTCAACCCACTCACGAAAAAGAGTACTTCCACAATTGGTATGAAAAGCCTATCGACGAGTCTATCAGCGAACTTGTGCAAGAATCTGAACAACAAAATGAACCTCATTCTCAGACAATGCTTGACATTTCCAGTCTAAGACTATCAAGAAGAAGAAAAAGAAAAAGAAGAAGAAAGGAAAAATGATGTGGAGTGATGCTACCACATCATCGGCGCCACCATCAGAAACTAAAGTATTGATAGCAACATTGAGAAAGAAAGGAGCAAAGTTGAAAACAAAAGAGAAATAAAGGAAAGAGAAAGTTGTCAACAAAGGAAAGGAAGTGCTAGTAGACAAAACTTCAGCCTTTGTCGTTATGTTAACCATGTGGCTGAGAAGAGAGAAAAAGAGATGAAAGCGAAGAAGTTCCTAGCCGAGAAAGGAATCCTACCAGCAACGTTCAAGCTACCAGCATATATTGGTGAAATAAAAAGATGGGAGCAGTTTTGTGGAAAGCCATAATTTGGATTCGTACAACTAGTGCGAGAGTTCTACTTCAACATCACTTCAGAGGGGCAAACATTTGTGTTAGTTCAATGTAAAAAGGTAAAGTTCTCATGTGAAGTTATTAATTGTTTCTATGGCTTTTATGCCCTAGCGAATTTGGAGGGCAACAACCTCTATTCTTCTTCAAAGCCCGTAGATTTGGAAGCTACATTAGAAGCTGTAGGCACCCAATCAGTTGAGTTTCAAATCTCTAAGCTAGGAGTCTACTCCCTTCTTCCTTCAATGTTGATGCCTCATTTTGCCTCGCTGTATTTTCGAAAAATCGAAGCCTGCCAACAACCCATGACTATTCAATATCTTGTGAGGGAATCATGTTAGTTTACGCCATTCTGCGAGGAATTGAGATCAACATTGGGCAGTTGATTGAAGTGGAAATCAGAAGTTGTGCAACAAAAGGCTAGGCAAATTATTTTTCCCAAGACTTATTTTTTAACTTTGCCTCCAAGCGAATGTCCCTATCGATAACTTGGATGATATTTTATCCGAGAAGGTGGAAATAGACTGTTAAACAATTCTCCAAATTCAGAGAGGAGTTGATGCACATGCCTCTATTAAAGAAAAGCAATAAGCCCCATCAGACACTGCCTCTTGTGCAATCGTTGAACTTTGATGACGTGACTGCTTCCTATACTGAAACTATCTCTATATTGTTGGAGGAGCTTATCTCCAAGATAAGCAAGTTGGCCAAGAGGCAAAAGCACCTGCTTAAATATGTAAGAAAAATGGATAAAGTGTGGCACCATACTTTCCAATTGAAGAATGCCCACATGATTGTTGCCAAAACTCTCCCCCAGAAAATCTAAAAATACGCAAAAGTCCGAAGGAAAGAGTCATTAATAGTGGAAGGGAATCTTTTATTATTTTCACCTTTTTTGTCATACTTCATTATCTTTAACAAATGTTTACTGCTTTAATATTTTGTTTCTTTTGATGTTGGCAATGTGTGCCAGCATTATCGTTTGTTGTCCACATTCTATTGCATTTTCAGAAATGTATGTCTTTGTATTTTGTGCTAATTTTAAACCCTTGCCTATAGTTAAGATGTGTCTAATAATTGGTGTGCAGAGTACTCATGCCTATATTCAATGGATGACGAAATTCCTATATACTATCCCAAATATGTCCGCACTTAACCGTATTTTGAAGCTTATCACTAGTTAGCATTCTTTAGATGTGTCCAACTAACCAAAGCTGTACAACTTTTTTTGTTTTCCTTTGATAGTAGCTTGGACAACAGAACCTTACTCTCAATCTTCTTCAATTCTTTAGAGGTTCTGCTCTACCCCTCGCACTAACCATTCCTCTTAGTCAACAATGAAGATATTGTCAACTTCAAGCTTAG
>JAOANK020098339.1:0-18564 GCA_026257165.2 Telfairia occidentalis
CGTTTTATATTACAATTTGACCTATGCACTTGCAGTAATGCAGTGGGATGCGATCAGAGTGACATCGGGAAGCTCCTTGGCTTCATGGTCCAACAAAGGGGCATTGAGGCAAATCCAAAAGAAAAAAAAAATCCAAGCTATCCTCTACCTGCAAATCCTCACAATTGTCAAACAGCTATAGAGCCTAAATGGCAAGACCGCAACACTAAAGCGCTCCGTGTCCAAGTCTACCAATCAATGTTTATGCTTTAGAATCCGACAAGGACCCAAGAAATTTGAATGGATGGAGGAGTGTGAGGAGGCATTCCGACTCCTCAAGAAATACTTGGCCAGGCTTCCCCTACTTTCCAAGCCCATCCTAAACGACCAAGTCTTCCTATTTGTCACTGTTTCTGACCACACAGTCAGTGCGGCCTTGGTAAAAAATGAGATGGAAAGGTTGGCTCCAATCTATTATGTTAGCATAGCTTTATTGGATGCTGAAACCAGGTACCCTAAGCTCGGAAAGCTAGTTCTGACCCTTGTAATGGTAGCTAGGAAGTTACGCCCATACTTTCTAGCACACTCTGTCACAATCATGTTAGACTAGCCATTTCAAGCTATGGTGGCCAAAGATCTATGCATTTATAGTGACTCTCTTATCAAAGTGAATCATGTGTTAAATCCAACGTATTAAATATTGTCCATGTCCCCCGAAATATCGACGATATTTCAAAATGAAATTCGGTATCAATATGGATATAGGGGTGAAAAAATATCACCAATATTATGCTATATGTTGGATATATTGATACTCATATAACAAAATGGTCTTCAGCCTCGTTGGTCAAGTGCACCCATATCGATCTTTCAGCGTGCAAGTTTGATCTTCATGTTTTTTTCCTCTTTCTCCTTTCTCCCCATCCTCACATCCCCACTCCTCTCTCTCTCATTTATTTATTTTTTTAATCTCATTCTTTTCTTTTTCACTTTTTTTAATATTATGTTATTTATACTTCTTTTAATTACATTATATAACTTTTAATTTTATATTATAATTTTTTTATTACAATATTTTGTGTTATTGTATAAAATGTCTAATACCTAAGAATATCATCTTATTATTGAATTATCAATCATATACTTGTTGACCAAAATTTTTTATCAATAAATTATTCAAAGTTATATTTATTTTGCATAATATTTTACTTGTATCTATTAATATATATGCTAAAGTGTTGGTTTATAACTTAAATAACCTTGTTAAAAATTTTCTTATAAACTTCCATGATATCCGAATTTTTTTTGAAAATATTTGTTGATATTCAAATATTTATTGATATATCCGTAAATTTGAGTTATCGATATTGATATTTTAATCTTTGATTAAATCAATATCAGGCTAGAGACGTTGAGATGGCTGGCTACCGAAATAAGGTCATGAAGCTTTTGGAGGGCTTCGAACACTTGACATTGAATAGGTCCCAAGATCGTAGAACTTGAACACTGATGCTTTCACATGGATGGCATCTGCTCACCAAGCAGATGGTTCTAGGACCATTCATTTTGAAAGCCTCATGTCCTCTAGCCTCAACCAGGAGGAGCTAATAGAATTGATCATGAGTGGCGAGCTCTCTTGGATGGACTCGATATGCGAGCTCCTCCAAAATGGGACGAAACCAGCAGACAAGCTTCAGACTCAACCACTCTGACACCGAGCGATGAGCTACTTAGTGACGGGAAACTTTACAAGAGAGGTTTCTCTCTTATGCTCCTCTAATGCATCACCCTCGAGGAAGCAAGATATATCATGAGGGAAATGCATGAAGGGGTATGTGATGACCATTCAGGGAGTGATCTTTGGCTAGCAAAGTTTACGTCACGGATACTACTGTTAACAATTGCGACCGTTTCCAGAGCATTTGATCGGGCATGTTGTTTCTGGTTATGGTGAGCCTTAAAATTGCAATAATAGCCACACTATAAATGTGCAAGCGTACACAGTCAGCAACAAGTGATAAGTATATATATCGTCTCTACAGGGATTAGTGATAAATTTTGAGCTATTCTAACTCAATCTTTTTAGTGAATTCAAAGAGTAACAAAGATAAATGATTGGTGAACTTTGTAACTAATACTGAATTAAATTAAATGATGGAATAAAAATAATTCTTTCGAAGTTGTAACGATATGAATAAATAGATTCGAATTGAGATATAATACTATTTTCGTTGAAACAGAATGTCGATGCAAAAGAATTGCCTAATTGAATCATACAATAGTAGTCTCGAAATCCTCTCAGATTTTTCAATTATTTTAAGTAAACTCCCATTAACCTATATGAATTTAACCTGTTGTTTTTGTGCATTGGGCGAGTTATTATTTCTAACCTCCTCAATTAGCCAACAGCTAATCTAATGTATTTTAAAAGCAACCTACTCCTATTTTCTCCCAAAATATAGAGTAGATATTCATGTGGTTGGCTAGACAAAAAAAAAAATATTAAGCAATAAAGAATACCCTTAAAACAATTCAATTCCACAAGGTTTACTTTAGTTCCAAATCATTTCAAATACATTACCCTTAATCCTCACCTAAAGGTGATTATTTCATGCCAATGACCAAGTTAAAGCGGTCAACAAAATAATAAAGAGAAGCCTGAAGCCAAGGTTGGAAGGCCTAAAAGAACAGTGGGCAAATAAATTGCCCCAAGTCCTCTAGGCCTATCGAACTATGACCCGCTCCTCCACTAGCGCCACCTCATTCTCGCTTGCATTTAGAACCAATGCAATGGTACCCATAGAAATCATATTATATATGCCCGAGTACTCCACTTTGAGCCATCATTTAATGATGACAAACTCCACAGCAACCTCTACCTAATAGAGGAGCATAGAGAAGCAGCGAGACTTCACATTTCAGAGTACAAAAATAGGGTGACGCGATGTTATAACTTCAATAGCTCCACAGTAAAGTAGAGGTGTTTCCAACCCGGTGAACTGGTGCTCTGCGAGATTATGCAGAACACAAAGGACTCAAGAGATGGTTCCTAGGGACAACTTGGAAAAGGCCCTACAAAATTAAATGCATCGTCAGGATAGGAACATTTGACTTGGAGGATGTCACTAGGCGAACCCTACAACATTCATGCAACACTGAGCATCTAAGAGCTTACTTTTCTTAGAGAGTTGAGAAATTTCTATAAAAGAAGTACGGTCATGTTTTGCGTGAATGTGTCACGAATCCATGGAAAAACAACCATGTTATGGTAAATAAATAATCCTTTGGTAGGCATACAAGCTAGTATTTCATTTTTTTTTAACATATATATGTAGTGAAAGAAAAACTTCAACTCAGGCAATCGAAACTTCCACTC
Source organism: Telfairia occidentalis (assembly GCA_026257165.2). Lineage (NCBI taxonomy): Eukaryota > Viridiplantae > Streptophyta > Magnoliopsida > Cucurbitales > Cucurbitaceae > Telfairia > Telfairia occidentalis. The sequence continues at coordinate 3,356 of JAOANK020098339.1, forward strand.
GAATTGGAGTGGGTGTAGAGGTTGAAACAATAGAAATCAGAAGTCAAGATGAGCTAGAAGCTAAGGCATTTAAAAGAAGAGCAATCGCTAGGAACAAGTTATAGAAATTAAAATTTAAATTCATTATAAGCAAAGTGGGGACGAATTAGGAATCAATACAAAAAAGGCCTAAGGCCCGCTACCTAAAAAGAAGAAAGGAGAAAACAGGGGGAGAGAAGTTATTCCTAAAAAAGAGAATAAGGGGTCGCGAGCCCAATACAAAAGAACCACCAAACGATAGTGACAAAAAAATGAAAAAAAAAACATTCCCCCTTTCCCAAAGATTTTCTCTCTCTAGCACTCATCTCCCTCCTCAACAACAGAACTGGGCGGTGGCAGGGGCTGATCGATGGCAGCAACTGCAGTACGTGGTCGGTGGGATGTTTTTCTCCCTTTTCCTTAGTTTTTTCCTACTTCCCTCGCTCCATTCAAGCTCTCATTTTGGGGATACCTTAGTTGTTGCCTCACCTTGTCCCGAACAGAATAGGTCAGACAAAGGAGAATTTGAACTTTGTCTTTCCCTAGTTTTCCCCTTTTAAATCATGTTTTCCTCATTTTCTTAGGAAGCGTTTTTTGTGAACCAAAAGGTCAAAGAGAAGCACAAAGTCAAGATCTACGCATTGGTGAAATCGAGATCGTAATTGGAGCGACGGTGAGGCGACACGCATGACAGAAAGAGGCTGCTGCGGTGGCGCGTGTACCGCATGCACCGAGCATCATGGTGTGAGTGTGGTCTTGTGGTGACTTTGTTCAGTCTGATTATTTCAGTGGCATTAGACTCCTGAGTGTGAGTAGATTCCAAAATTGGTCCCCATTTGTCCATTTGAGGAGGGGCATGGGGGACACTCGTCGGACAATGGCGGTGCGTGAGCTACAGCTGACCCAGTGAAGGTAGTATTCTCCCTGTGTCGTTAGCCCCTCGAAAACCCTAAATTTCCTTCTGAATTTTTGATTATTTTAAAATTAGGAAATAATTATGTTCTTTTTAGAAATTTGGACCTAGGTTTCTTAAGGAATCTATTACCGATTTTCTTGGGATTTACTTGCTTTTTTCTTGAGAATCGAGGTAAGTGACTTCACTCCTAGATAAACCATTAGGCTAGGTCAGTAATTGTTTGACTTGTTTTGATGTGTGTGCTGAATATGCTTATTCTATGTGCTTTGAGAACGTGAGCATGAAGATAGGCTAGTGTGTTGAGCATGTTATCGTGAGGTTGATTGTAAATGTAAATGTTTATGCTATGGACTTTGATCATATGTGGATTATGAATGCTATGGGCATCATTGGGACATTGTATGTAAGATGCCTTGAGGCTTCAGATTATGTGATATGTGTTTGGACCTATGCATAGTATGGTTGTGTGTTCCATGTCCATATGTTAAAGGCTATACCATCTTTGCTTAGTGTTGTGTTTGAGGATCTCCATGAGATGTATTCTCCGCTTTATGCTGCTGTGTGCTATGAGGTTTCTTTAGGAGATTATGTATCTGTATTTAGTGTTGATTTGAGAACCTACATGAGATGCATTCTCTACTTTTTGTTGTTGTGTACTTATTTGAGGTGCCTCAAGATGATATACCCTTGTGAGAGTCCCACATGAGCTGTATGATTGTGTGTGTTTACATGTCCGACCGCAAGGTTAGGGTTACTGGATATATTTTATACTCAACATATTTCTTTTCTTTTCTTTTAGGTGGCAAGAAGCGAGTTGCGAATAGGCCATGGACACAAGTTTAGACTTCTGCATTTAGTTATTTTCATAGTTTTAAATACTATTTTTAGAACTGTTATTCGAACTTGCATTTTATTTTCATCTGCGCCTTTTCTATCTCGTTATTTTAATTTAAAAATCGAGATCCTATTATGTTATGTTAGGTTTGAACTTATTTACTCTATCTACTTTCTTATATAATAAAGACTGTTTTTGAATTGAGTTACTTGGAAATCTTTTGTTTCGAGCATGCATGCTAGTAGTGGCCCTAGATAATCTATGTCTAGAAGCCAAGCTGTTACAGTTGGTATCAGAGTCGTTACGATTTTGTAGACTGCTTACATCGTAAGAACAATTGTGTTACCTTGTCCATGTTGCAACCCTCCCGTCACCATCGGGTATGCTTCTAACTTAAGAAGAATTGCCTGATACTTATGTGATAGATAAGCTGATTTGGGTTTATTTTTTACATCATATCTCCTTGTGAAAGAGGAATCGGTCGACGAGGTAGGGGCAAAGGTCGTGGCAGAGCTGACCCACCTCTACAATCCTTGAGGATCAACCCTTGGAACAACCCGAGGTGCAACCGGAGGCCCAACTCAATAGGCAGCCAACAGAATAACAGGTTTCTCAAACAGCTGAACCTCTAAGGGCAGATGTTGTGCAGGCCATGATGCAAACTGTACTGAAAAACCAGATGCTACAATTCTTCCAAGGTCACGGGACTGTTTCACTTCAGGCGAGGTACATAAAAGTTTTCAAGAAGTACGCGCCTCAGGCTTTCAACGGGGTGACAGTTGACCCTACGAAGGTCGAGTCCTGGCTCGCATCAATCGAGGCTATATTTTGATATATGGATTGCTCTGAGGAGTAGAAGGTCCATTGTGCCATCTTATGTTACGAGACGGCGCGTTGCTAGTGTGGGAATCAATCAAGCATTCAACAGATGTCACAGTAGGATCGATTACATGGGCACAGTTCAAGAAGGCATTTTTGGTACAATACTACCCAGCTGGTGCACATTTTGAGAGGCAGGTAGAATTCCTAAGTTTGAAGCAAAGCAGTCGGATAGTGGAAGAATACGAGCGGGAGTTCACCAGACTGTCCCGTTTCACTTTGGAGATAGTGAGCACTAATGCTAAGAAGACTGAACGGCTCATTATAGGGCTCAAGGATGGAGTTCGAGGTGGTAGCACCCTGTTGCTCACAGGATTATGAGACAGCCTTGAAAGTAGCCTCCTTAATTGACTCAAAGGCCACCACTATGCAGACACAGGTGACACCAGGGGCCAACAGTTCTCAAATAGTTGCGGCATCAGGATCCAGCTCAGGGAAAAAGAGGAAATATGATGCACCAGCACAGCTTTGTTGGGCCTAACAAAAACCAGAGTCAAGAATAGTAGGGTCATAATCGAGATCGCCCATATTGCAAATAGTGTAGGAAACATCAATGGAGACGTCGTGGTAGTAAGATATACTGCAAGTGCCACCAGAAAGGCCATATAGCAGTAAATATTCCTAAGAATGCCATTGGGAATACAGTTCAGACAACTAACCCAGGACATGACAATCGTCAGTAGGGCAAGGTCTTCGCCACCACTCGCCAGAAAGCTAACAACTCCAACACTATAGTGACAGGTACCTTGCCTATCTTGGGTCACTTTGTTTTCATGTTGTTTGATTCTGGTTCCTCACATTCTTTCATTGCTACTAGTTTTGTAAAGAGGCTAGATTAGCACTTAAACCCCTAGGTTTTGGAATGTCAGTTTCCACCCCGACAGAAGTAGTACTAGTGGCTAGTAAGCAAGTTAGAGATGGTAGTGTGCTAGTGTCGAACCACCGTTTGAATGTTAATTTGGTTGTATTAGATATATCAGATTTTGATGTTATATTGGACATGGAGTGGTTGTCAAAGAACCATGTCGTCATTGATTGTTTTTGTAAGGATGTGGCCTCCAGTCTACCTCAAGGGTCCAGTTTCAAGTTCAAAGGATTGCATTCCGGAATTGTACTGAGGATCATCTTCGCACTAAAGATAGAGAAGTTGATCGAGCAAGGAGCCTATGGGATACTTGCTAGTGTGGTCAACACTAGATATGCAAACGCTTTGGTAGATTCAGTGCCCATAGTGCGAGAGTTCGTGGACTTGTTCCCAGATGACCTTTCAAGGCTACCATCGGTTAGGGAGGTAGATTTTTGTATCAAGTTAGAACCAGGTACAACACTCATCTTCAAGGCTCCTTACCGAATGTCCCCAGCCCAGCTGAAAGAGCTAAAAAGTCAGTTACAGGAATTGTTGGACAAAGGGTTCATCCACTGTAGCGTTTCACCTTGGAGAGCACTAGTGTTGTTCGTCAAGAAGAAAGACGGGTCCATGTTGTTGTGCATTGATTACTAGGAGTTGAACAAGGTTAAGATTAGAAATAAGTATCTGTTGCCAGGAATTGGTGACCTATTCGACCAGTTACAGAGAGCTATTGTTTTCTCCAAGATTGATCTGCAGTCAGGGTACACACCAGTTGAGGGTCAGAGAAGAAGATATCCCGAAAATGGCTTTCAGATCCAAGTACGGGCACTATGAGTTTGTGGTGATGTTGTTCAAGCTAACGAATGATCCAACGGTGTTCATGAAGTTGATGAATAGGGTATTCAAGTAGTTCCTTGACACTTTCATGATTATGTTCATCGATGACATCCTGGTTTATTCTAAGACGAAAGCAAAGCATGAAGAACATCTTAGGAAGGTCCTGATGCGTTGGAGGGCCAATCAATTATATGCAAGTTCACCACGTAGGAGTTCTGGTTACATAAGGTGTCCTTCTTGGGTCATGTAGTATCCAACGACAGCATCTCGGTGGACCAGCAAAAGTAGAGGAAGTGACCTACTGGTCGCAACCAGCTAATGTTAGCGAGGTACGAAGCTTCTTAGGTTTGGCCAATTACTATCATCGTTTGTACAAGATTTCTTTAGTATAGCCTCTCCACTTACTCAACTAACACGGAAGGTAGTCAATTTGCATGGACTGATGAGTGTGAAGCAAGCTTTCAAGAGCTCAAATAGAGGTAGGTTACCCCACCAGTGCTCATGATACCGGAAGGAACCAAAGATTTCATGGTGTACAGCGATGCTTCCAAAAAGGGACTAGGGTGTGTGTTGATGCAACGCGGCAAGGTAATAGCTTATGCATCACGGGAACTGAAGGATTATGAGCGCAACTAACAAACACATGACCTAGAACTAGAAGCAGTGGTGTTCGCCTTAAAAATCTAGAGGCATTACTGTATGAGAAGAAGATTCAATTTTTTACAGATCACAAGAGTCTGAAATACTTCTTTACTTAAAAGAAGCTAAATATGAAGGAGCGAAGATGGCTAGAGCTTGTGAAGGATTACGACTGTGAAATTTTATACCACTCGAGCAACGCAAATGTGGTGATGTGGAAGCCCTCAGCAGAAAGGCAACGTATACGACAGCTTTGGCTACTACGCAGACTCGGATTCACTGAAACTTGGAGGGAATGGAGATAGTTATGATGACTGGTGAGGTTATTTCCTGGTTGTCACAATTGTAGATGATCTCAAGCTTACGTCAAAGGATTATTGATGTGCAACAGGAAGAATTGGATATGATGGAAAGATACAAGCTGTGGAGGGCAAGATTGACAGAGGATTTTTCAGTGTCGTCAGACTGTGGATTGTTGTATCAGGAACGCTTGTGCGTACCTCAGAATGAAGCACTTAAGGATGAGTTAATGACTGAGGCCCACATCTCACCATTTACGATATATCCTCGCAGTAAAAATATGTATCAGGACTTGAAAAAGTATTATTGGTGGCCTAACATGAAAAGAGATGTAGCCGAGTTTGTGAGTAAATGCTTGGTATGCCAACAAGTGAAGGCACCGAGGCAAAGGCCAGAAGGATTACTACAGCCCCTATCTATACCCGAGTGGAAGTAAGAGCATATCTCTATGGATTTCATCACTGGGTTGCTAGGACAACGAGGAGATACACAGTGATTTGGGTGGTCATAGATAGACTTACCAAGTCTACGCATTTTCTGCCAGGGAAGTCGACATATTCTGTGGAGTGATGGACAAAGTTATACATGGAGGAGATTGTTAGGTTGCATGGGGTACTCGTATCCATTGTCTCAGATAGGGACCCTCGTTTTACATCTACCTTCTGGCATAGCTTGTAGAAGGCTATGGGTACCCAGTTAGATTTCAGCACCACCTTCTATCCGCAGACAGATCGCCAGAGTATACATCTGAATCAGACCCTAGAGGATATGCTATGGGCATGTGTCTTGGATTTTGCCGGTCGTTGGGACTCCCACTTGCATTTAATGGAATTTGCTTACAACAATAGTTACCATGCAACCATTGGCATGTTTTCGTTCGAGGCTCTGTATGGGAAGAAGTGTAGGCCACCAGTCTGTTGGGAAGAGGTTGACGAGTGTAAGTTGTTGGGACCTGAGTTAGTTAAGTTACCAATGAAGCCATAAAGAATATAAGGGCAAGGATATTAACAACTCAGAGCAGGCAGAAAAGCTATGTGGATACACGGTGGAGGGATTTGGAATTCACTGTGGGCGAACATGTGTTTCTGTGACTGGCTTTTACAAAGGGAGTCTTAAGGTTTGGTCGGAAAGGGAAGTTGAGCCTCCATTTCATTGGGCCATTTGAGATATTGGAGTGAATCAGCTCTATGGCCTACTGCTTAACTCTGTCGCCTTTCCTTTCAGCGGTTCACCATGTCTTCAACATCTCCTTGCTGCGTAAGTATATAGTGAACCCGATGCATGTGATAGATTACAAACCTCTACATGTTGATGAGAGCCTGAGCTATGAAGAAAGCTAGTTCAAATAATTGCCAGAGAGAAGAAGGTACTTCGCAATCGAGAGATAGCTCTAGTGAAGGTTCTATGGCAAAATCATCAAACAGTGGAAGCAACTTGGGAGCTGAAGGAGGAGATGAAAACGAAGTACCCCGAGCTGTTCCAGGAATAGCAACTTTTGAAGACGAAACTTCTTAAGGTGGGTAAGTTGTAACGTCCCATTTTTACTTTTTAATTCTTAATAATATTTTTGTTTGAATTAATTTAGGAACTATTTTGTGATTAATGTGAGTTGTAGGAGGGATTAAAAAATTACTGTTTGAGTAATTTAAATGAGAATTATATTTTGTGAAAAATTGAGAAAAATTAAAATAATGGCATTCTTGTAAATTAGAGGATTTAGGGCTAGGGTTGGAAGGTTGAGGTGAATCCTATAAATATATTGTTAGGGACCCTAGCTACCAAACCATTTTCCTATTCCCAAAAAGCAAGAGGTCATCACCAACTTTTCCACTCCTTTTCTTTTCGTCTTCAAGCAAAACAACCCCTCCTCCACGAAAATTTTCTCCCTCCCACACTCATCTCCCTCCTCAATGGCAAGACTGGGCAGCTACAGAGGCTGATTGGCGGCTGCAGTAAGTGGTTGGCGGGGTGTTTTTCTCCCTTTTCCTCAAGTTTTCCTAATTCCTTCGCTCCATTCAAGCTCTCCTTCTGAGTGTAGCTTCATTGTCATCTCCTCTTGTCCCGAATAGAACAGGTAAGACAGATGAGACTTCAAACTTTGTCTTTTCTTGAGTTTTCTCTTTTAAATAATGTTTTCTTCCTTTTCTCGGTCTTCAAGGAAGCACTTCTTGTGAAACAAAAGGTTGGGAACAAGCATGAAGTCAAGATTTACGCGTTGGTAGATTAGAATCGCAATCGGAGCGACGGTGAGGCAGCACGTGCAACGACACATGTACCACACACGTCGAGCTTCTTGATGCGAGTGTGAGCGTGTGGCGACTCTGTTCGGCGTGATTCCAGTGGCGTTGGACTCTTGAGAGTGAGTAGATTCTAAAACTTCTCCTTGTTTGTCCATTAGAGGTGACGCGTAGAGGACACTCGCCGGACGGTGGCAACACGTGAGCTGAGGCTAAGCTAGGGAAGGTAATGTTCTCCCTATGTCATTTGTCTCTCGAAAATCCTAATTTTCTTTCTTAACTTTTTATTATTTTAAAATTAGGAAATAATTAGGGTATTTTTAGAAATTTGAACCTAGGTTTCTTAAGAAATCTATTACCGATTTCCTTGGGGTTTACTTGTTGTTTTTCTTAAGAATCAAGGAAAGTAACTTCACTCTTGGATACACCATTGGGCTAGGTCGGTAATTGTTTGACTTTTTTTTTAAATGTTTGCTAAATATGCCTATTTTATGTATTTTGAGAACGTGAGCATGAAGATCAACTAATGTGTTGAGCATGTTATTCTGTGGTTGATTGTAAATGCAAATGTTTATGGTATGGACTTTGATCGTAGATGGATTTGGATGCCATGGGAATCATTGGGACGTTGTATGTTGGATGCCTTGAGGCTTTAGATTATGTGATATGTGTTTGGGACCTATGCATAGTATGGTCGTGTGTTGCATGTCCATATGTTAAGGGTTATACCATCTCTGCTTAGTGTTGTGTTTGAGAACCTCCATGAGATGTATTCTCCACTTTGTGCTGTTGTGTGCTTTGAGGTCTCTTTAGGAGATTATGTAACTTTTCTTAGTGTTGATTTTAGAACCTCCATGAGATGCATTCTCTACTTTGTGCTGTTGTGTGCTTATTTGAGGTGCCTCGAGATGATATACCCCTATGAGAGTCCCACATGAGCCATATGTTTGTGTGTGTTTGCATGTCCGACCCTAGGGTCGGAGTTACTTATTGGGTATATTTTATACTCAACCTATTTCTTTTCTTTTCTTTTAGGTAAGGAGAAAACCTATCGAGGTGGCTGATGAGAAACGAGTTGCGAATAGGCCATGGACACTAGTTATTATCATTATTTTAAGTACTAGTTTTCGAACTGTTATTTGAACTTGCATTTTACTTTCATCTGCACCCTTTTTATCTCGTTATTTTAATTTAAAAATCAAGATCCTAGTATGTTCTGTTGGGTTTGAACTTACTTACTATATCTAATTTCTAATATAATAAAGACCATTTTTTAATTGAGTTACTTGGAAATCTTTTGTTTCAAGCATGCATGTTAATAGTGGCCCTAGGTGATCTATGTGTAGAAGTCGGGCTGTTACAATTGGTATTAGAGTTGTTACGGTTCTGTCGACTGCTTACATTTTAAGCACCATTGTGTTACCATGGCTATGTTGGAACTCTCTCGTCACCACCAGGTATGCTTCTAACTTAAATATGGATTAGATTTGTTCTAAGAAATTGTTCTAGGATTGCATTTGCCTTGTGATAAGACTTGTCTGATACTTATGTGATAGATAGGCTGATTTGAGTCTAGCATTTAGATCATGCCTCCCCATGAAAGAGGAATCGGTCGGCAAGGTAGGGGCAAAGGTCTTGGCAGAGCTGACCCACCTCCTGCAGTCCTCGAGGATCAACCTTTGGAACAACCCAAGGTGCACTAGAGGCACAACTCAATGAGCAGCTAGCAAAACAGCAGGTTCCTCCGACAGCTAAACCTCTAAGGGCATATGTTGTTCAGGCCATGATATAAACCCCACTAAATAATCAGATGTTGCAATTCTTCCAGGGTCGTGGGAGTGTTTCCCTTCAAGAATTACAACCCTCAAGCATTCAACAGGGTGGCAGTTGACCCTCGAAGGCCGATTCCTGGCTCACATCCATCGAGGCTATATTTCGATATAAGGAATCTAGGGCGTGAATGATAGGCCCTCAAGAGGGGAACCCCTTCAGAGGCGGCGATGGCCTTGTAAGCGGTATGAGGAGGGAATCCATGGAATGAGATAAGAAGGTGGGGCCCTTAACCTAGAGGCGAAGCTTCGCCAGGGAAGCCACGACAACATCCTAGCCAGAGGAATTCAATATCTCCTCCGAATAATTGTGTGGATACATCCCCCTATTGACATCTAAGTAATAGTTGAAGAGAGAGTCCATCAGGTTGAAGATGAAGGTAGGAAAAAGTAATAGGCGAAAGGGAGAAGAAAGAGAAAAGAGAGTTATTAAAGACGTTGGCAGGGAATGGAGGAAAATAAACACAATTCTCCCCATCATTATATAGGCCACGGGAAGTAGCCCTGGCCGTGCGATCAAAGTCGAGCGAATGACAGAAATGGGAACAACGAGGAGTCGCATTTGAGGGTACGCATTAAATAAAGTGACGAGTTGGGAGGCGATCCCTGAGCGACACATAGCGTAAGCACCTCCTTATTCTTAAAGGTGCGACCCCTCAGATACTAAAATGAACAAAGGGACGTTGGTAATTCGAGTGTAAAAAAAAAAGGGCGTTAATATTAAATACAAAGAAAACTTAATTGTTGAAAGCTAGAGGAGAAAACAAATGATGAAATAACCAAAGAAAGAAGAATAAAGAAGCAAAATGCGTCCCTGAGAGGAGTAAAATTTGGCTAACACCAAAAAGAAAAAAAATTTAGATTACATGCGAATTAAAGGAGAGCCACACAGGGTGACAAATTCCAAAGAACCAAAGAAAGGAAGATGGATGGGGGCCTCAGTCTTGGGGGACGGGTGAGGGAGAGGGAGCTCGATGAGAGGAACAAACATCTGCTCGATCTATTGCCACGTGCAGTGATACATAAGACGATGAAAGGTAGCCTCCTTCCCAGAAGTAGCAGAAGCCTAGGACCTCTCAAACGCCTCATGGGGGGGCCCTTAGTCAAATTCTAGGAGAGCATCATTCAGTCGCACAAGGACGAATTTGATCCTCTGCGTCCTCAGTGCTTTATTAAACGAGTTGAAGTCCTCTGTCTCCCGGGAGGTCTTCTCTAAAAAGTCCACATCTTCAAGCTGAGCCTTCATATGCGTTGTCTTTGCCTCAAAGGCTTGGAACCTCTCTTTCACCTCCTCGAGCTCGACTTTATTAGAGACGATCACTGAGTACAGAGAGCGAACCATCTCCATCATTGAGAATCCTTATCTTGAGAGACTAGACTTTCTCTCTCTCCATTGTGGTGGAGGCTCTTTCGAATGAGGAGCGGACCATCTCCACCTTGAGCTCGAAAACTAAGTAGGCACTATTCTCCATCAAAAGCTTTAATGCAGTGCTGACCCATTGAAGCTCTTCCTGCTACTTCTCCTTTCTCATTTCGACCTCTTTGACCTACGTCGCTAAGGCCACGGCTTGGTGTTCATAGTCAGGAGAAAAATGCGCTCGTGCCTCAAGCTCGCCTCTGACCAAAAGTGCAGAGAAAAGTATCCAAGAGCAAATCTTTCGGCCACAACCCATTTGAGTCAGTAAGAGGCCCACTATAGGAAGAAAAGAGAAGGACTAGAAGTAAAAAATATACTCGAGTAGCCTCAACAAGCTTTGCACACAACACATCTAAAATGTCATATGACTATGACTCTTGATTGTGCGTTATGCAGCGGGTCATATACACTATGGACTCTCAAACAATGTGAAGAGTCTCAAAAGAGAACTCCAACTCGAGGGAGTAGTAAAGGTCGGTTAGACGAGACACTATAGCCTTCGGAGACTCAGAGCTCTCTGTGGACCTGCCTTTATCTTTTAAGGATCGCGTCTCATCCTTTTACCCACACCGAGCTCTCTGTCAATGCCCAATGGCCCTCGAGCCTCCATCAACTTTGAAAAATTGACTACAGTCACTATAGTTAGTCCCTCTTCGGAGGCTAAAGAATAGGCCACAACCATTCTCTTACGCTTCGAGCGAGGTGGTGCTGGAGAATCAAAACTGTCTGAAGCCCCTTCTGACGGGATTTAGCGAGGAACTTGTTGGGAAGGGGCAACACCTCATCTTCTGGGCAAGTGACCTCTCCCCCAATAAGTGTAGGTGGCAAGCTGCCTTGTCTTGGCTAGAAACTCAGCCCAAATGAGTCATCCTTTGTGAGCGAGCCATGTTTGCCTGAAACCAACAAAGTACTGTCAAATGAGTAAGGGTCAAGAGAGTGGCTTGACGAAGGGATGAAAACAGACGTGCGGAAGGTTCAACAAAAAGAGGTGTGTTGAATCAGTTATCAACCTAGACCTCGCCAAGTCCTTCGAATTGATCACCAAGTGAAGATCAAGTTCCTCCATGGGAAGAATTCTCCAGCGATTGAGAATGCGTGCACACTTCGGGGTTAGTCGTAAGGCTTACTCCAGTATGCACAACATGCGACAAACGACCTAGATCAAAAAAGGATTACAAGAACAGTAAAGAATAACCATCCATAGTCTTGTGATACCTGCCCAAGAGCCAAATCTTTAATAAGATTAAAAGGGAGAACCTACTTTTGAAATTCGAGTGGGACACTAGCAAAGGCCGCACTATCTTCGTTGAGGCAAAGCTAGCTTCCCCCCCGAAGAACCATTTCTCTTTTCACTTATTGAACGAGGATGGGGCTGATAAAAACTTCCCCTCACGGGAAGAAAGGTAAAAACGCCCTTGATACTGAGGATCTTTCTTAGTGTATTGAATCTAGTGTACTTGACTGCATGATAGCCTAACGTTGCCCTTGTGGTCCAACCAAAGTATCCAAAGCAACAATAATACCCTCAATTGTTAGGGGTCAACGAAGTGGTAAATGGGAAGCCTTACCTCATTCTCGAACATCTGTTTATAAAACCCTACCTAGCCTGTGGAAGGGTCATCTACACGTTCTTCAGGGGTAGGCACCTGCATTAGAATAGAATTTGAAAGACTAAGGCTACTTCTGAGGCTCGACAAACCCTTTGAGGTCTTTATCGAAGCTACATGCTTGACCTTGACCTGCGAGGAGGAGGAAGCCCCACGACTGCTCTCTGGCCTCACCATTTATGCTATGTTTGGATGATATGAAAACAAACAAAAAAAGGAGAGGGGCGGGAAAAAAAAATAGAGGCGAGTGCAAGAGAGTAAAAAGATCAATTGATGTGGGTAGACAGAGGATGAAGAGGGGATAGAGTGGCGACAAACTTTTAAGACGAGATCCTCTGAAGCATCCATCACCCCCGTGTCTTCCTTAAGAACAAAAAATCAAGGACATGTGCGTGGAAAAGTAAGACTCGGAGGCTTCTCAACTGTCGAATCATGCTCTATAGATGGCTCAAATCTTGATGCGAACTACGATGCATTATGCCACCTGACACCTACCACCCGTCTTTGTATAAAATGCTAGACACAAATCACACATGTTGGGGAGTAGCGGGTCAAGCTCTTTCATCCCCCAAGGTGGGATGAGAAATTGAGTGTGACGATGAAGCCTCCGACAGTGAACTGAAAGCTTCAATCAATAAGCAAAAAGAGGAATGCAGCTGCCCCTACTGTAAGTACCTCTCAAACACTGAGAGAAATTTGGTAGATGACGATATGGGCAGAAAAGACCTCCCGAGTCACTTCCCAAGTTCCTTTGTCGTGACTCACGAGGGTGGCTGATGTTAGGAGTGGGTCACTCTCCATCATGAAGCCCAGCGGGCTGAGGAAAAATGACGTTGAATGGGCTAAGGCCCATGGAGCACCTGTTGGACCCATAAAGAACCCACAGGCCCAAAAGAGCTCGATGGGGGAAATAGAAAAAAGGAGATGCTTTGGGCTCCCAATTCAAGGCCAAGATCGAGGCACTCCAAACCCAAAGGAGAACAAGCCAAGTTCGTGGGCTGCAAAGGACCCATGGGGCAGTCTCCATAAGCACCATCTTCCCTATTAGGGAGAAAAAGTCACCTAACAAGTAGTGGAAATTGAATACTCACTTAAGTCATTGATTACCAAGGAAAGACAAGAGTACTAACTTGATCTTTGGAGTATATTTAGCAAAGCACCACATTGGTGCAAGGACCTTCCGGGAGAATTTCCAAGACTCGACCCATTGTCGGCCGAACCAACCCATTTTCAACCGAATCCCCCATCCTCCAAATCATGCACCAACAAAATCGATAAATAAACATATACTTATAAAGATTTTATTTAATAAATTTTAAGTATTTTTTAGAGAAATATAACTTATTATAATGTAAATTTGCAAATATAAATTATCTATTTTAAATATAAAAATAAAATTTGATTTTTTTTAATTAATAAAAATACTTTTTTTTGGTTGAAAATATAAATATTAGGTGAATTTTCAAATCCACAACCTTTTGGTCTAGAGGTATACTTTAACCAATTGAGTTATGCTCATTTTGGCTATTGAAAATTGAATCTAAGCCTAATATTTCATGCATTTTAAAATTCTAATTTAGTAATAAATAGAAGAATTTTAAAAATGAGGAGGCTGACCCCTACGCCCAACATAGATATGCCCTTAAACATAAACACGAACAACAAATAATTTTTTGAGTACAATAAATATAGAGTGAAGATTTTACTCTATATCTGCACTTAGTACACAATAATTGTTTTGTATCTAAATTTTTAAGAAAAGAATAGAATATAACAATTTTACTTTCTTATATATAAAATCAACTCGTCAATCAAAACATCGCTCAATTAATTTAAATACGTGTTAATGACCACAAGGTCGTTGTTTGAGTTCCTAGCGTCTTACCTTATTGAATATATATAAATCAAACTCTAAAAATAATAAAGAAAATTTCAAGATCATAAAATTTTAATATATTTTTTAATTTCAAAATCAATATGAAGATGGAAGCTAAAAAAGAAAGAAAAATTATTCATTATGTCCTCTTTTAAATTCAAAATCGATAGTTGATGTAATTTAAACTTGGTGCATTAATTTTGGAATTTAATTGACATAATTACTGACATATCAAATTTAACTAACAGCGTATTCTAGTTATGCACCCAATATTTATAGTTTTTTTTTCTTTACAAATGGAGATTTTGAACGCCGTAATTAATTAATTTATGCTTAGATTGACAAACATTATAGCCATTTTGGGGGTCACATTAAGTAAAACAAGAAAAAATCTTCTTAAATTACAAATTTAGTTTCTATAATTTGTAAATAGCTTTCAATTCAAGTCTCTATATTTTAAATGTTTCAATTTAGTCTTCTTCTTTAGACTTAGTTTCAATTTAATCCTTAAATTTTCAAAAGTTTCAATTTAGTCTTTATAGTTGTCATATATATATTACAAATCGTTTATATCATTATCATATTAAATATCTAGCACATTATTTATTTCCATGACAATGAAGAACTCATACTCTCTATTTGGTAGGGGTGATCAACGTACCCAGATAAACCAAGCCGATCGACGAAAACCAACCGAATTAACGTCGATCAGTTGGTTTTATGAAAATTTCGGTCGGAGGGGCCAGAGTCCGACCGACCGACTGACTTTACTTTATAAAAAAAAAAAAACTGACAAATCTGGCACAAATAGCTGCACACTGCACGATGTAAGAGTGTGCAATCATTTCTAAAGGTAATAATTACATTTTTTTTCATCTTTCTTCTCTTTCTCTTTTTCTCTCCCTCTCCCTTCTAGTCACATCCTTTCTCTTTCTCTTTCTCTTTCTCCCTCTCCCTCTCCCTCTCCCT